>KE504822.1:948865-970504 GCA_000441515.1 Elaeis oleifera
ATATATATATATATATATATATCATGAAGGCTTAAGTCTAACGTTACAAATAAATTATTTGTCACAGCCCGGCTCAAGGCCCATGAAGGATTTCAAAAACATTATAGTTTCTTTTCTCACCGTACTTCTTAAAAACCAAAGAAAATAAAATGAGGCCCCTATTCCCTTGGCTCATCCGGTACCCGCAAGTCGCAACCCACCGTCTTCTCTCCTCGCATTGGCTGCTTTCCGTCACCTCCTCTCGTGCACCACCCACCATCGATCTCCTTTCCTCTGCCTGCTTGCTACCCATTGGTGGTGGTGAGGAAGGGAAGGATGTATGCCATCTCCTCTTCCAGTATCTCTGGAAGAGGAGACCAGAATATCGCAGTCTTCAGAGCTCTCCATCACGGAAGATAATGGGCTGTAGGCTAGGTTAGGGCCTTCCTAGATCAAGACCAAGGCAATGCGGGCCTAACGTTTAAGGCCCAAGCCTAAGCCCATAAGTCCAGCCCTGGCGCAGCTCAGTCCGGGCGGAGCGGGCTAAGAACAAGGTAAGTTATAGTCGTCTCTAGCCCTATTAAATAAATTATGCGGGTTCAGATCCCCTCTGGTTCGCTCGGATTTGAGAAGTCCAATCCCCGCAATCAAGGGGTTCCATGATGGGCAAAGCCTATATGATACTTTATGTGCGATGAATCTATAAAGCTTCACTCACTGCAGGCCTTGGCATAGGTAATTAAGTTTTGACTTACCTAGATCCGGAAGGAATTGGATTTGGGGCACTGAGTAGCTACCAATCTTTATCAAAACACACTAGAAAAGGAGACAAAGAAAGAAGAACATAAGATAGATGTGATCAAGAACAAGAACAATGTTGCACAGGAATAATATGGTACATCACACCAGCAGTCTTAATTCCAAAAAAACCCCAACAGGCGAAGACTTTCTTCTCCCACCAAAGGATACTCCCTCACTTTCCGGGCACGAAGTTGGTGGCGTAGGCCCAAGCATTGTTGTTAACAGGATCCGCAAGATGATCGGCCAGGTTCTCCAACGGACCCTTGCCGGTGACGATAGCCTGAACAAGAACCCGAACATGGAGAACATGGCCAGCCTGCCGTTCTTGATCTCCTTCACTTTAAGTTCCGCGAAAGCCTCTGGGTCATCGGCCAAGCCCAAGGGATCGAAGCTCCCACCGGGATATAGCGGGTCGGTGACCTCGCCAAGCGGCCCACCGGCGACGCGGTACCCTCGACGGCGCCCATCAATACAACTTGGCAGGCCCAGATGGCCAGAATGCTCTGAGCATGGATCAGGCTGGGGTTGCCCAAGTAGTCCAAACCACCCTCGCTGAAGATCTGGGCTCCGGCCTTGAACCACACGGCCTCGCCGAACTTGACCCCGTTGCGGGCCAGCAGCTCGGGGAAGACGCAGCCGAGGGCGCCGAGCATGGCCCACCTGCAGTGGATCACCTCGAGCTCGCGGTTCTTGGCAAAGGTCTCGGGGTCGGCCGAGAGGCCGGCGGTGTCCCACCCGTAGTCGCCGGGGAATTCGCCAGTCAGATAGGATGGGGGCTCGCCGGAGAAGGGGCCGAGATACTTGACACGGTCCGGACCGTACCATGGGCTGCCGGAGGAGACGGGCTTGCCGACGGTCTTCCTCATGGTGACCCTGCCCTCGCCAAGGATAGGGGAGGTCGAGGGGCGAGCTTCACCGCCTTCCCGGCGAGGGAGGGGGAGGAGAGGGCCATGGTGGCAGCCATTGAGAAGGACTATGTGATGCCTCCGAGGTAGGAGAAAGGGTGATGATGGAAGTGGTTGGAGGGTGCCCTGAGGAAGGTTGGGTCCGATGGGTACTTACTTAATAAGAGGAGGGAAATTAGAGGAGGTCAAGTGGGTTGAGTCCTTATCCAAGGGAATCTAAATCTTTCGTTTGATTGGTTGATGGGTTTCAAGGTGAGGCTTATGGTCGAACAGTTGGCACGCCAGCAACCACTACGGTTTAAGATACTTTGGGCGTGGTTTTTTTGGCTACGAATCTCATTTACGAGCTGTGATTGGGTTATCCCAGATTTTCTTCCCGTGAGGTGACGCCTTTGGGTTGGGATCCACGTGTCAATTGGGGTGACACATATTTTCTTCCTGATTTCTTTATTTTTTTCCGTTTTTATTTAGATATCTTCTGATTTTTGTCGAACAGCTGGTTAAAAGGTTATGGATGTACGACAAAGTATTTGTAGTGGAAGCCATCATCTACCTCCAAACCAATTTGAGTCGGTGCATGGGCGAGTTAATTTTGAATTCTTGTTTGAGTTTCATAGTGGAGGAGGAGGAGCTGGATTACGTCCCTATATTTCACTTCTCCCGTGGACCAAGCATGACTCGCATTATAGCCCAAGCATGCTTTATGAGTCACCAGCACCTTAAAACAGTAGCAAGGCTAACATAGGCCAGTGGTGGTTCCCATATCTATTCTTTAGGCTCCAAATACCTATGTAGATTGTGCGGAGCCTTTTCTAATTCAGCTACAAAAAGAGGTATAGAAGACAAATGCGTGGAGGGCAGACGAGTGAGATGGACAGCAAATTCTTATATTATACTCCGTGAGATTTATGTTAGAGGACCTAATCAGGATTTTGGCCCAATAGAACTCCACTATTGCCAGATTACTGGTATCCGATCAGTAGCACCCAACTTGAGGTGGACCTATGCCAGGTTCTATATTGAGTTGGCTGAGTCTGGTTTTGAAATAAACTCAGTTTTAATACCCAATTAGGCCTAGTTCTAGTAATCTAAACATTAGGACGTGTTTCGTTTGTGATCGGAATCAGAATGGGAATAGATTGGAATGAAATCAAAATAGCTATATTCCTCAACGTGTTTGATTTATGATCAGAATCGAAGTCAAAATTAAAATAAATTTAAATATTAGAGGAGGGTAAGGATTGAGTTTTTGATAAATTAAAGCATATTCTCATTCTTTCCTAAAATTGAAATGTGAATGGAATTCTCTTCAACTAAATGGTTATAATGAAAGTCACACATTCTCATTTTCATTCTAGAGTCCAACTCTTTGAATAAATCGCATCCAAGTTCAATTGAGAAAATAATCGAGGGATGCCCACTCATAGGATAATCTCATTAGTCACTTCTAACAACCATTAAAGGAGCCACCTCTATTAGCTAGCGAAGATACCTCTGTTTAAAATTAGGATGGCGTTTATACCCTAAATAGCTCTTTAACTTGGATTTGCTATGTGCAGATATGATCGTATATTAGAGACAACCTACCAACTGTTGCTGTCTTACAAGCAGTTATGCCGTTGGACGTGTAAATTAAATGTTCACTCCTTGGCCCACAAGCCCAAATAACTTGTTGCTTAAATTCCCAATTAGGCCTAGTCTAGTAATCCAAACGTTAATTTCAATTATGAATAGGTGGGAAGAAAGTGGAGGAGGAATGCCCAACCATAGGATAATCTCATTAGTCACTTCTAACAACCATTAAAGCCACCATCTCTATCAGCTAGCAAAGATACCTCTGGTTAGAATTAGGTCAATGTTACTCCATACCCTCAGACAGCTCGTAAACTTGGGTTTTCTATATGCACACATGGTCATATATTAGAGACAACGAAACCCCATGTGCCCCTCTATCGAATTATGCCACTAAACCAGGTGTTCACTTCCTAGGCCCATAGGCCCAGATAACTGGCCGCTGGAATACTGGGCACCCAAAATTTTGCCGACTTATGTGCTGGGCACGCCGTGTTTACCCACATAAGAAGGCGTCAAATGTCTCCACATTAAAATTCATACCTCAGAGCTCGTACAAAGAGTTGGCTCTTCTGATGCCATTGAGGAAGTGCATCCATTTTTCTACTGGACCAGATTCAAGATAACAAGAAATGTTTGACGCAGAGAAATTTTTACTTGTTGGAGTTTCTCTGTTCCTCGGTTTCCAAAGCAGTGGTGTGTACAGCCGTACAAAAGCGGGGAACTGAAGCTCTTGTGAAGACTCGAAGCAACGAAACACGAGAGCAATGGAGGCACGTGCAAGGTTTTGGTGAGCATCCAAATAAATGCAACGTGTTGGGTAGAACATCCAGCCGTATAAGATTCAACAAATACTTTATCCTTTCCCTAAGTTGCATCATGGAACAATACATAAAGCAATTGGTACACTGAAAAGGAAAAGGGTTAATAGCAGAAGCTGTCACGATTAAAAAACAAAAAAACAGTACATTTCAGTCATTATATTAACTGTACTATAGTTTTTAGTACATGATGCAGGCTTTAACACCTGCCCCAAGTTCCAAAACTTTTTAATTCTCCTTCCCGAACATCTATACACATTATTTCTAATACGCATGCAATTATAAATAACTGTGTATATACATATATAAGAATGTGCAGCGACAACATAACTATATACAAGAACTAATATAACTATATATAATATAAATCTAAGTTTGTACAAATTCTGCGTAATTGTGTGTGGGATTAAAAATTAAATGATTATATTTAAAGAATACATGTTAAATTTCAGTCAAAGAAAGAATCGGATATTAAGTTCCTCAAAAAAGAAACTTGGCTTTTTTTTGTTTTTTTGCTACACATATAATTATCCTTTAGTACCTTGCTGCGAGGTGCAACATGATGTTAATTTACTTCTTACAAGTAGACTATTAATAGAACCAGAGAGAAACAGAGGAAGGAAGAATATGTATGTTATGGTAATCCAGCTACTGACATACTGCCAACTCTCACAAGATCAACCGAATGCTTTTGTGATAAAGACCTATCTTGTGCTTGCCATATAATCATGTTTATGTCAAATAAACACAAGATCGTCCTAGAGCTAGAGAGCCTTGTCCTGTGTTGAGCGATCATGTTTGTTTCAAAATACATTAGAAAAAGGTTACCAACCAACAAACTCATGGACTTTGTCTTCAGCAGCAACCCCAAATTTAATAAAAAGGCAAGTGCTCAGCTATCCCTGTTTGTTCTCATCGATCATGTAGGTGGATTAAATCCTTTCCTAGTTCATTGAATGATGAAAAGGCTTCTTTGCTTTGGATCACGCCAGGAAAAGGAATGCACAATCACATGGAATGCTGCAACCCAGATAGCGACAACAGCCACTTCCAGCAGAAACCGTTTCGGTAGATCATTTTTTATTCATTTTTCTCCACAGCTTCTTTGACTCTCTCTCTATTCTACAACGTAACAATGATGGCTCCAGAAGGCCAAAAAGTGGGAGCCAGGGTGGAAAAGTTGTCGTCTCGGAGCGTAAAGATAAGACCATTTCAGCCCAAAAACAAAAGAAAAGATGGCAGCAGTCTTGAGTAGAGGTGGGAGCTCACTTTTTCAAGCAGAGAGGAACGTGCTTGCAGAAGACTTTGCAGGCATCGACATTGTCGTCGTCACGACGCCAAGCTATTGTTCTCACATGGGATGGTGCGGTGTATAGTATTCGTTTGCTGGGACTTGCTTCTCTCGGTACAAAGCAAGGTCATTTGAGCAAGTGTGTAACTCCCTTCTTTCTTTTTATCCCATCTGTAGTTATGTTAGAAAAGGCTACATTTGGTTTTGCTTGGTTACTGAGAGAAGGAATCCATCTTCTTCTTTTTTTTAATCATATTCGTTTCACTACCTTTTACAATGCTTTTTCGGCAGTCTAAGATATATAGTTGCTATTGCTTTTTAAACTTTTAATAGAATTGTTTAGACCGTATTTGAAAGTAAATAAATTGATCTGAAATACGTAAATGAACTTCTAGTACTCTTCTCTATTCCAGAATAAATTATTCTTTCTCATCTGAAGTATTTATATATGAATTAAGTCGAATAATTGGATTTGAAAATCAAAAATTGTTTAACAATTTTTCAAAAATAACTTTTTATTTTAAAAAATATAAATACTTCAACAAATATTTAACTGAAAAGAGTGAAATAGCTGGATTAATGATTTCTGCTGCCTCTACAGGTGAGTTATCACCGCTGATGCACTAGGCCAGGAAAGAATTTGTTTGTATTAACAAAGAAGAAAGAGAAAAGAGTGCCAACTTAATTATTAGTCATGTCAGACAATTAAGTTGGTTAGTTGGATTGTTATTTGAGTGGCCTAACACATCCTTAATGGCCAGGGAGGTGAACCGTTACATCTTACTTTACATTCCATCCCCCAAGCCCCAGCACCAAAATAAAAAAATTAGAAAAGGTTTAGCAAGATAAGCAGCCAGCTTTCTGAAAGGGGAAAAAAATTAATAGCCCCTTGGAAGATGAGATTGAAATCCTGATTGTTTCCATGCCACCACTCATGCATGATGCTTAGGATAAGATGATCGAACTTTTATTGTCCTAATAGTTCTCTTTATAATGATACTAGACAAAAACTCAGACATCGGTATTGAACGCTTCATAAAATCAAAGAAATGAGAAGCAAATTACAGGACTCCACTGACCCATGAGGCAGAAATAGAATACAAAGCTCCCTGCACTCTCTTAAGGATAATCCATCTTTTAATAAAAAGATACAAGAAACTGGAAGTGGAGCCCAACTAAAGCATACTCGGTAACATAATGTTGCCTAACTAAAGCATACTCGGTAACATAATGTTGCCTCTTATTCAGGAACGGATGTATTATGTCTCTATTTAATAAGATTAATCGATACTTCCAATACCAGAGAAAGTTAAAATCTTCAACTGCCTCTGCTACAACAAAAAGACACCTATAGTGGATATTCTGAGGAAAGGGAGATAATAGTTAGTGCTTTCTGCTCTCTCTTTGGTGAACATGAGGAGACGATCGATTGTTTGTTGCTTCAATTGCCAATAGTCTCTTAATTTTTGGAGTTATGTCTTTAGAGAATTTTATATACAATCAATGCCAAACAACCTGAAGGAACTTTAGCATGTTTGAAGGAGATCATCGCACAACCACACAATATTACAAATCGATGCTCTCTTCTCCACTGGATGCTGGTTTCTGTGAAAGAAGCATAATCGAAGACTACTTAGATTTGAAGCTTACTCAAGCAATGAAGCCACGAAGAAGACTATTCTACTATTCAGAGACTAGATCTCCAACACTAAGAACAGCAAGTCATTAACTTCAAGATAGCGTGCAAAAGGAACTACCTAGAAAATTGATATATGTTTCCTCAATCCCTTTGTTGAAGATGATGGCATAACATAGGCTACGAAGTGGTGGGCTCAAGAATTAGCCTTCCTTGTATAGTACTGCAACTTCCCTTGTATAGAAAAAGAGATACTTTATCTCAACATCATACTTTACTAAACTTAGCACAGTCAATATTGTTTGTCACAACCCACTATCTTACCGCTATATGTGGTTGTATATATTTAATAAATAACACAGGCGAGGTATCTTTCCTTTCCATACAGCTTACAAAAAAAAAAAAGTTTCACTTTATAACGATGAAAAAGTGACTTATTAGTTTTTGTAACATCATTGAATACTAAATCACATAGATAGCATGCATCATGAGATCTCTTAAAGCTTGAGATAAAGAAACCATACTTCCATGCCACAAAATGATTATAGTAGAAGAATACATAATAATTATAAATAAAGTATTATTAATTTGAAGCATCTAAGACTGCTTTCATGTTGAAAACCGGTTAAGTGTAACAATCAAGCAACTATCTTAATTAGACCTGGGACATTTGTGTGTACCCATCCTAATGTGCACCGGATCTTACCTAATATACTTTCAAACACCTTTATCCACCCTTTTTCTTGCTGCAAAGAAAGAAAAGTTCTAACACCAACAGGGAGTGGGGGAAGCAACCATCTAGCAATAATGCTGGTGAACCAACCGCAAGCACCAGGGAGGTGTCCCACCGCGGACTGATAAGAGTTGGAAGTTCTGTTACAACTGGAGCTGATAATGGTTTACGTATGGATTGGATGTTGGCATATTCATACTTATATTTATATTTTTCATCAGATATGAATATAAATACAGATAATAAATGGATATTAAAATTATTATGCATATTTATTTTAAACGGATTGCGCATCCATATTTTCTATTTGAATATAGATTTCGACTTAATATTATTTGGATATAAATCAGATTTTGAACAAAATCAAATAATAAAAACAAAATAAATAAATTAATTATAAAATATAGAAGCAAAATCCACTGCCTGGATGAGCATCTTACGCAATATAAACATAACTATTTTATTATTTGTTATTTTATGTCAATGCCTTTTATACAACATTCAAGAAGGTTAATTGGTTTATGAATTAGCTAGCAGTTGATGCCTAACCATCCTTCTTCCTCTCCCTAATAATTGATCTGTTGGTAGATAAACCCTCATGGATATAAAAAGGAGAACAGAAAGAAAAAGAACTTTGCAATTAAACAAGGACGAAGATGGATGAAAAGGGAAGAGACAACACGCAGCAAGGCATCATTCCATCCCAATAAAAAACTCTCATGACTGCAAAAAAGGCAAAGTGGGGAATAAGAAATGATCATTCTTCTGGTAGACATCAAGGACACAGCAGAGGGAAGAGAGAACAAAAATAACAGATAAATTGTATATAAAAGAAGTGAGCATTCTCAATTGAACACAGGTATCTGTACAACAAAAGCTGGAATCACCGGGTACTTCAGAAACTGCCAAAGGATGAGTTTGCTCTTCCTCTTTCTCTTGATGCTGGTAGCAGAAACAGCATTATAACCCGAGAACTCCAAACCATAAATCCTCATTCTACCTCCACATATCACCTTCTTGCAGCTAGTGGCCTCTGGATGACAGTCAATGAAAGCTTTTCAATCTTGTTAGCAAAAAGAGAATGCTGATGTCTGATCTCCTTCAACGTCAGTCAACCTTATGCTCGAGACCTTCCTGCTAACCAACCCTCTGATGTTCCTCCATTGTTTTCCATATCAGAAGAATTTGCACTCTCCCTTAAAGGTTCAATCTCCATGCTGCTCATGTGACTCCTTCGATGTCTCCGATCCTTTTGTGAAAATAAATCAAGTCTCAATATAGATCCTATCAAAGTAAAATCATTCAAGCGACAGTGGAATGAAAGGAGTTTATAACAGGGGTACAACCTCACGGTGTGGGACTTCCTCTGCTTCGAGCATTCGAACAACCTGGCCCATCTTTGGTCTTTTATCGGCATTAGGATCAACACATCTCAGTGCAACTAGAAGAGCTCGTTTAAGAGCTCGTGTCGATGGTCTCACCTCCAGGGCTGGATCCACTACTTCCTCAGCTCTCCTGTCTCCTACCATCATTTTAAGCCACTCCACAAGATTGACCTGGTCAGAGAGATGCTACCATTACCACTTAAACAGCTAAAACACATGTAAATATACCAAAGTATGCCAAAACCATAACCAAGCAACCCCTAATACGAGTCATCACTCCATCTTACAAGTCAGACATCATTTTGCTACTAGATTTACAGCTGATTGCTGAATATTATAAACAACTGAAGTTTAAAATGTATTTTGTAAACAAAGAATAGATGTGAAATGGAATGGAAGATTCATTCAGAATGCTAGTTGTGAATTGTATCTTGAGGTAGCAAACTGTACCTCATTTGCAGGCCGACCATAATCCACAGGATCCCTGCCTGTCACAGCTTCCAACAGAAGTACTCCAAAACTGTAAACATCGCTCTTCTCGTTTAGTAATCCAGTATTTGCATACTCAGGTGCCACGTACCTGAAAAAGGAAAAGAAATAACAGGCATATCCTCAGATAAATTCTCTCAGATTCTACTAGCAGAACATGAATAATAAGCACAGATAAAAAATGTAGGCATACCCAAAAGTTCCCATCACTCTGGTTGTGACATGGCTCTTGCCTGAACCCAAGAGTTTGGCCAATCCAAAATCAGAAACCTTGCCATTGTATTCATCATCAATTAAATATTGCTTGATTTTATGTCTCGATGCACAACTTTTGGTTCAATTGCTTCATGCAGATATGCAAGTCTGAAAGCCATTTAGTTATTCAATTAGTAGTCTATCCATCATTAACTATTAATATGAAAAAGGAGTTGAATTTTAAGTTCACCATAATGAATCAGGAAACCAGAAAAGGCAAAGTGTATGAATTGGATTAGGGTGTCAAAGCTTACGCCTTTGCAGTGCCTAAGATAACCTTCATGCGATTCTCCCAAGTAAGAACACCGTGTTGACGCATAGCTCCATGAAGCCACTGCTCTAAGTTTCCATTGTTTACATACTCATAAACAAGCATCCTAAAGTACATTATTCAATTTGCACCAAGAGCAATGTGAGGATAGTGCTAAAAATCAGATCAGAATATTACTAGCATTCAAACTTCTCCTGATTGTCAACAAATGGGGACAGGCCATTAATCATACAATTGAAGATTCAATCAGTAGACATTGAATGAAACAAATTAACTCAATAAAGCAAAAAGCACAATTAATTACCAAAGAATTTGAATAAAGGTGGTTGAAATAACTGATTCTATAAAGAATGATCATATAGTTAACCTTCTGGTATCATTCTAAGGATTAAAGTATAATAACAGAAGGGGTTGGCAAATTCCATTAAGGTTCTCATTTACTGCTTCCCTAGTAATATTAGGTGCCATGTGCAAATGATTTAATGCACATATTAAATTTTTGCAGAGGAATTCGCTGTCATTTGATGGTGCTGAGTAATGCCACAATTATATACATAAATTACTTCCAAATTAAATGCTTTCCCACTATCTTGGCGTCTAGCTGTTTGTAATGCCACATGCCTCATCTTTTTTATTACAAAGAACTGCTTAGGGGTGAATATACTTTCAAAAAGATTGGGTTTAAAAACTGTTATATCAGAGAGGTTCCTGATTTGAACTATAATATGAGACTCCATGATAGTGATACAGTTTTGGTAAAATAGAGTTATCTAACCTGGATTTGTGTCATACATACTGTCCTGTTTCAACCTTCAAACTTTTACAAGCAACGATTCATTTGATTTGCTTAATGGCTTTCATGCTTCAAAAATTGGAAAACATCAGTTTGTTGAACTTTCAGGATACTCCTTCACTATATTAAAAGGTTTCTTTGTCCTTTGGCTCTCAGAGCTCCAATCCAAACAACATATTGATGTTCTTGCAATGAAGCTTTTGCTTAATTCTTTTTATCCTGTTTTCTGGAATGGACCTGCTTTCAGTAGAAGGGGGACAATTTGTGAGCTGTCTGAATTTTCACTAACTAGAATTTGGCACCAGCGATGCATCTGCTGTGGAGACAGACGAATGCTGGAGCGGAGTTTCACTTACAGCTCAGGAGTTTCCATTAAGACTAGAATATATGTGATATCGTCCATGTAAATCATCTTAGTGTACCATAGCTGAAGAAGAATGTGAATATAGTGGACTCTTAATTTTGTTTTCTTCTTTAGGTAATAGTCATATTTACTAAAATCTTCTCACCTTGTGTAGAGGTTTAGAGGAGCACCGTGTTGAGATCAGGTCTACTATACCATGACATTGAAGCATCTTTTGTTGAAAAAAAAAAATTAATGGCACTAAGTACAGATAATTTCATCACAAGGGTTCTGTTGGCAGATGATTTTGGTCAAATGCATAATATGTACATGATCAACAAAACTGAGTCTCTATGTGCACAAATAGTCAGAGTTCATTGCCATGGGAGTTAAAACCAATACCATCACCTGTCTCCCTCTGTGTTGTATTGGAAGTTAGGCTTATTTTATTGTTTCAGCTAATTTCATCCGAAGGATTTACTGATTGTGGTATCACAGCATTGGGGTCACAGATGTCATTTGTTGAAAGAATTTCTACTGAAACCACTGAATTATTGGTCAGAGGCTTTTCTGAATTTACACTGTTAGAATATGCGGTGATGGTTGCCTTCTTGCTTGGTTCTTTGGCATCTTATATTATGTGAGAATTCCCACACGGATCTAAAATGCTGCTCTGATGAACTGAAAAAGCAAAACTGAACAAAACAAAATAGATGAATTAATCAAAAAAAGTCTTCACCTATGGGTTCCTTCTACACAGTATCCCAAAAGTCGCACCAGGTTCTTATGTCGAACATGGCCAATAGCTTCCACTTCCACTCTAAATTCCTTCTCTGCTTGCCCCTGCAACACCCATACAGAAATTTTATCATTAAATGATAGACGGCCAAAAAAATAACATTACTTCAGTTGTGAAGCTGAATGGTTAGAATTTGTATACACTAGCTAGAACAATACTTACAGATTGTTGAGAAGCTTCTTGACAGCAACCTGAGTCCCATTTATCAGCCGGCCCCTATAACAACTCCATATCCACCTCCCAAGGACATTCTCCTTTGAAAACCGATTTGTTGCATACTCAAGATCCCTTAGAGTAAACCAGTGACCCCATCCCAGATGAGAGAATTCAGGCAGGCCAACTAAAGGAGATGCTGATACGAGCCCATATGAAGAATATTGTTTCATTTTGGGTCCTGAGCTCCCTTCATCTCCAGAATATGAACTCCCAGCCCTGTCATTATGGTAAATGGAGCTGCACTGGCTCATGTTATCAGCATCGCTTGATTTGCTCATAGAGTGAGCCAACATCTTCCCTGAATCTTTATCAATAAACTTGTCATTTAAGGAATATATAGGTCCTTCACGTTCATGGAAACTCTGGGCAAGACTGTGACCGCCAACTCTATCTACTGTGATTTCCTTGGAGACATTAGGAATTTGTGAGAGTGGGAACTTATCAAAGGTCCTCCGCATCTTCCTTTGAGATGTCATCCATATGGATAGGATAAGAAGAATCAGCACTATCAATAAGCCTACGCCAAGGCCTATCAGGACCCACACTCTCAAGCCAAAAACGGGGGTCTTCTTCAACAACTCAGTATTCAGAGAATCACTGGTCGACATTTTCTTCTCTGGGATTCAAAAAGAGAATGGTATGAGGTATTGCCGTATTGGATTCTAAAAATCAGATTTGCACATAGCCTTGCAAACTGTTGACATCAATGGGTCAACAAACAGCTGGATTATGATACGAACGCTATGTAATTTAGATAGGCTTCATTAGTGCCCCAATAAAATAAAGTACTAAATCATGCTTCTCTGAACACAATAAATAAAATTCCTTTGTAAACTGAAACATATGCTGCCATGGATTTCTATGCATCCTGAACTTAAAGATTTGCACTCTGAAAATAACAGAAACACTCTATTTCTGCGTTTTTTTTTTTATATTTATAACTTCACAGTGAAAATTCACCAAAAACACGAAACACGCAAAGTTTGCGTGACATCTTTAATGTGCAAAAGGAAGGCACTGATTAAAGCATATTTACTGATAACGAAATATTTAATAACATCTCCAGCATTATATGGCATTAATTTATAAAATCCGAAATTAATGAGAATATATTGTCTATGAGATGCAAATCTCCCCACGCCATCTATCTCACATCCTTCACCCTTGCCAGAGGATGAGGAAAAAAATGATGCATTTGTTAACATCAGTTGAAATAAACCATGAAACAAAACATATTATTTGAAACATTAACATCCAATAAGGTGACAGAACAAACTTTGCAACGAAATATACCTCTTGTTCTGATCTAATCCTGAAAATCTTTCCTCCACCAAGCAAAGGGCTTCTTCCCACAGACAAAGCCTTAACGCATGGAGCCTCAAAGAAACAACCCCACAAAACACGGGACCCCGACCGAGGAAACCCAGTTAGAGTGGTTTCAAAGCGGAGAAATCCCCAGATGTGACCATGTGGGTCTCCAACTAAACTAATCAATAAAAAAAAAACAAAGGAACAAAGGAAAGAGAGACAAGAAAGCACCAGTTCAATACCAAGATGGACAGATTGAAGGAGGAGGAAAAAAAAAACTTTTCTTTCAATCAATGAGAGTTTGGAGGGAGAGAAAGGGATGGTTTGGTGAAATGGTTGGTGACTCCTTCCCTTTAAGTTGATAGATGAGGGAGAGGAACCATGAAACCAGAGAGAGCAGTAAAGGGAAAGCAACAGAGTGAGAGGGATGATGGGATTGAATGGAATGAGGTCAACCCAGGAGACAAAACTCCAAATCTAGCTTGCTGGCCGGCACATGTCCATTTACTATTCCATCCTTCTGCCCCGGCCTAAATCTTCCAGATGTTGCACCGTCCAATTTTGTTGAAAAGACCAACCTACCCTTGCAACGGCCATCTCAGCAAGTCAAATTTATGAGGCCAGTGGTGGCAATGCAAGAATTGAATCTAAAGTTATGGGTGGTCAGAGAGTTAAAAAAATAATACACATTGGGTTGGAATAATAGAAACCGGGCCACCTGTGCATTATGGTCAGAATACATTATATTATCTGCAAATCAATGTTATTATTTAATCAGAATACTTAAAATGAATACTTCAAACGCATTAATAAATCATATGAAATATGCCCTATTAGTAATAAGGCTCGTATATTTAGGTATACATAACAAAGTAATCCGTAGTGGGTCGGCATATGGTGCTAGTAACACTAGTTATTATACTATAAAAGCAAATTTATCCATGTTGATCTAACCGACCACGTGTAATATATTATATGCCATTGTGATTCAAGTGTACCTAAAATATTTTTATAATTAAAATCCATCTATAAAAGACAATGAACAATATTTCGTTCAAATCAACTCATATGAATCATCTTGTGTCAAGAGGACTTGCAGAACAATGACTATATATTATGTGCATAGATTTTATCAATACTACGACGATTTATTTTGTTTTAAAATAATACATGATGTTTAGTTCTGTTATAGTAGCATGGCTCTTATTTTAAAGGTGAGGGAAGACACATTTCATTATAGCTGTGCCTCTCTGTCTTTAATTCAAATATTATTTATTTATTTTATATTTTAATTCGTACTCTTATACTATACAAGCCAATTGATATGCAGTCTTATGCAGATCAAGAAGTCAATGTGTTCTTTTTTTTTTTAATTAAAAATAATCTATCAGTCTTAGCACACAGCTTGATTCATTGAAAGTGCGCATAATTACTGTAGATAATTCGCCGGGTGGGCAATATTGTCAAATTGTCATTTTAGAAATTTACTAACTCTATGAGAGGAGAAACGGGGGATGTTGGGAAGGGAGAGAGAAAGAGAGAGTGTGGATTAGAAGTACACTTTTATTAATTTAACACCACGCACGCAACCTTTCTGTTAATCTTAGCTTAAATATTATAGCAAGTTGGCATTGAAGGATATTTCAGACAAACGGACCCTACCATACTGTTACGCTGTCAAGTGCTGTGGGAAAGCATACTCTCCGGATTTAATTGTTGCCTTCTCTCTGTCCTTTTAAAAAAGCCTCACCTTAGTCAGATGCTCCCAGCTCCCTTCTCCTCTCACCTCCTTTTCTCCTTCCATGAAGGATGGATGGTGAAGTGATGCCTTGCAGGAGACGAGAGGAAAACTCCCCACTTTTCCCCTCTCCACGCTTTCCTACCAATTCCTTTGATCAAATTCTCCTTCTTCCTGTAGAATTGTATTATGGTTATGATAATTTTCTAATGAAGCTTTGGGGTAATGTAATTGGTTTAATTGGCCCACAATCTCCATGAAAGGAGAGAGAGGGGATTGTGGTCACGTGCCAACCACGTCCGTAGCACTCGAGCCGAAATTCTCGTGACAGCTCGGGCTCAGCTCATGGACCAGCCCTCCAGCCGTACAAAAGCCATGGGGGGCTGCAATGGAGAGAAAGGAAAGTCCTTTGGAAAGGCTCGTGGGATCATATGATTCGTGTGAGCCACACGGCAAACTACGGCCTTTGTGGGCTGACAGGAGTTTTGTTTGCTGGTGGGAAAGCCATACATTTGAGATCACCTTTTGGTTGGCCTTCACCGCCTTGGATTCATTGATTACAGCTTTGTTGAGGCTGTCTCTCAGGGGCTCAGCCATCAATGTGATGGTTTATGCGGACCATTTGATGGGCGAACCCTCATTGGTGTAGAAGATAAATCTAGAAGGGCTTGCAATTAATAAATGCTTAAATCTTATAGCTTTCATGTACGTGATGGGGATTGTCTAAGGTCGGTGATATAATTTTGAATCGTAAAATCTTATAACATCATAGATAGCTATCACATCATTTATCTTGAAGATAAATCATTTGATAAAGTTTAAAAAAATGTTACATCTCGGAGGATATGGCTATTTACAATGGTACTATACAATGCGGTGCAAAAGTCACACCGTGCCTGGCTAATGCCTATTCCTCCTGAATGTCTGTTCATGCTTTGAGAGAACGAGGACCACTTATCCAAATAGTGCACCACCTAGGATATTTCTACTCTGATGGATTCCACAGAACGGACGGTAATTTTCTCCTCAGAGTGCTGATACGTGTGTGAGGACACGGTCGGTTTGATGGTAAACCGTGGTGGTCCCAAACCGATATGTAAGTAGACCTAGCCCTATATAATTTTTTTTAAAAAAAGGTGGACCTAGCCCCATCTAAGTTCAGACATTTGCCAGCAAGGACCAAGCGGGGCATTGTTTCCGTGACCAATGACTTCCAGCCCGTGGCTGCGATCTCGCCGTTTTTTTGGGATGACGACAGCTCACCGCTGTCATCGGATACTTGAAGGACAACGAGACGTTGCAACTTGCAGTATCTTAGATTTTCTTTTATTTGGATGCAAGGATAGACCGTGAAGGCCTTCTTTCCTCCTTTTTCTTGTTAGAGGAATTCAAAACTAAACTTAGTCGCATTATCATAATATAACAACTTTAGTAGCCTGATCTGGTGTCGTATATAAAAAGCATTAGCTGTTTTTTTTTAATATTTACTATCTATGTGAATAAATATTATTTTTGTAATATTGGACTTTTTTGAGAAATACAGCAAAAGATTCCGGCACTAGAATTTGAATATTGGACTTTTTTTTAAACCATCGTGAATGAAGGGGAATTTGAGCCGATCCAATGAGTGCACCGTGAATGATATACGTTTGAAATTTAAGGAAACAAGTGAGTTACCTTGAGATCTCAATAAATATTACTAAACAAGGATTTCAAAATATGAAAGAGTTTTATTAACCCAAAGTTAGTTAGTGTTTTAAGATAATAATTTTAATTTGATGATTAAATAATTTTATGTTAAAATGAGATGTTAGAAATAATATCTCTTTATTTGTTATATAACGTCAACTCTTATAATGCATTTGTATGTGAGATATGTCTAACTGATTGAGCTTCTCCATCTTATTTTGTATATGCTCTGTTTCTCTTTTATCTGTATGATAGTTAACTACAAGATCAATGATTTCCACCAAAAAACCACCAGATTAATGATTCAAGTTATTTTTAATATTATTTATTTATCACTATAAATTTATTTTATTAAAAATAAATTATTTGTATGCCTCATATTTCTAATTCTAGTCAATATATGATACCAACTAAGCCATTATCTAGAGGTGTGTACTGATTTGTGCTGTAAAAAAAAAGGAAAGAAAATTTCATCCCTACCATGGTACTACTAGTGAGAACATGATGTCAAAATAGAAATATTGTACATAGAAAATATTCATATCATTATAAAAGTTTTAAAATATCTATCCTACATGCAACCAAAGCCAATTTGATGGTGGAGCAAAGGCGGCAAGAGCTAAGGTGGAATACAATTGTAGAGACCCAAAGCGGGTGTGGGGGTTGGCAAGTCGCATGCGACTCGAGTACTCGATATGTCAGGGCACAAATTTGTCCGGGAAAAAATTGTGTGGTGGAAATATAAAAAAAGGCCTTCGCAATGACAACGAGAAGTAATACATTTGAAAAGGCCCTGCCATTAGAGTGAGAACCGGCGAATGATCCTGGGGAAACGGGAGGCTTGGCGTTGCTCACATCAGGCTCCGTCCATTTTATCAGTGGATGGTCAGAGGATGGGGACTCGTGCTGCCGAACCTGGATTATGTTATCAAAGCTGGTTGTACCAAGAAACCTGAAAACGAATAGTTTTTGACCGTTGGAGCTTGGGCCGGAAGCAATATTAAAATTTGTCAGATATTTACGCTAGGACCAGAGGTGTAAATGCGTCAGATCAAAACGGATCATGGGTGATCAAATCCTGATCTAATTCAATTTTTTTGATCGAATCTTAATATTAAATTTAAATTCGATCTATAAAAAATCAAATTAAATTAAATCAGATGATCAAATTTTTCATCCAATGAATCATTTGAATCTGATCAGATTCATGTATAATCCGACCTCAGTTCATGAAATGCAAGATCGATTCAAATTTGGATCAGATTCGGATCAACACAAAGTAGTTGTTTGTTTTATAAATAAATTGAGAATATTTCTCACTCATGTCCAGAATACAACCAGAGCTTCAATTAATGATTGAAGTGTATACATGCCTTGATATCTATAATTGAAGTGATAACTTTAGGCCACTTCCCATTTAAACAAAAAAAACTCCAGGCCACTTTTAAGAAATAAAAACTGTAAGGACTGCATTTAAATCTGATTTTTTTATTTTAAAAAATTAAAGCAATGATTCTAATATCTGTTTCAAAGAGCATAAGCTAGAAGGTTGGCCACCGCATACAAAGAACGTCCTAGTACCAACTTTGTAGGTGAGTTGTAACTTCAATTGGCACTCACAATGTGGAACTAAAATAAACCACGTGACCTAATACCACATTATAAGAATGATATATGATGCCTCAATTGTCTCAACTTACATAGCTTTGGTACGAAAATAAATCAAGTTGCATAAATATAATGACTTAGTTGAGAGGAAATGGAGATACTTGGCTCAACTGCAAATTGATGATGTTGGCTACTAAACTAATGTTAGCATACAGGAAAGATCCTATTTGTCATAGAAAACTTAAGAGTTGATCATTAAAGAATATTGTTAAGTATCATATCATTAGCGATAGCAAGACAGGAAAGCTCTTTAAATTCATTTTTCATTTTCTATAATATAAACAACAAAATAATAATACTAATAAAAATAATTACTATAAGTATGGTGCAATGATAAAAATAGAAATATATAAATAACAATAACAATAATAATAAGGATATTGATAACAGAAAGGGGAGAGAGGATCGAATTATATGTTTCAAAATTAAATAAAAAATGATAGCCATTAGCCACCTATAAGCTTATCAAATATATTTGGATTCTATATTGGGTTCAGATCAAGTCGAGTTAGATTGAGTCATTTATCTTAAGATCCAAATTAATCCAAAAATATTCATGAATTGGGTTGGATCGGATCGGATCTGATCTGAATTCAGTAAATCTAGATCCGATCCGAAAATAAATGGATTCAATTATAAAATCTAATCTGGCTCCATGGATTTTTAAATAATTTGGGTCAGATCTAAACAGATCAGATTGGGTCAGATTGAGTCATGGGTAAATCCGATCCATTTGTAGCTTTAGATAGGACAGTAGACAAACTCAAAGAGCTTGAAATATTTTCATGCAGTTTGAGATATTCTTATTTAATTATCTGTAAATTTTTAAAATAATTATTCATAAAATATAATTTCATAAGATAATTTATATAATAAAATATTTTTTAATTTTTAAATAATTTATGATTTATTAATTGGTACAATAAATTTCATGAGAAACCAACCAAAAAACCGTTTTATAAATCTCATTTATATCGTACTTCTTCGTAGATCTATCTTGTTATCAACGAAACAGACAGTTCCAGATATTTACATTTCAACAAAAACTAGTAAAAATATATAGTCACTGTGTTAGAACTTAGTTTAGATATTTCTTGATGCAAAACTATTTATCACTGTGAATAAATTATTAAATTTTATGTTTATACGTTCATTTAGCACGAGCTTATGTATTGGCTTATATCAATTTAAAATTAGCCAAATAATAAGGCCTGATATTTATACATTCATATCAATAAAGGCTATTTTATCACCCAAACTATAAATGCATGAGATTTAGATTAATTGCAGAGATAAGGTCAAGCTGCTAACTTCTTCCCACCCCGGCCACCCGACACCCCACCCGCTATTTTTTTTTTTTGGCAAAACAGCTGCTAACTTCTTGAATTTATCGTATTTGAAAGCAAGATAGCTTGGATGAGGAGGTCATATACTCTAATTATAGACACCAACCATTAAGTCTCTATTCTAGATTTCAAGGGGCATGCTTCCTAATGGCAAGGATGCATACCCATTTAGCAACAACTACATGGGGATCACAAGAACTTATGCTACAACACAAATCTTGTGGAACCATCTTTATAGTCAATAAGATCCAAGATATGTGCCGGTAAACAAATCTCAAGTTCCCACTTGTTCATAATAGCTATAATCATTTGAACAAAGAGAGAGAGAAAGTCTCTGAAGTCTCATCAGAGAGAGAGAGAGAGAGAGAGAGAGAGAAGAAAATTTCATGTTGATGGTGGATGATGGGGCTGATAAAGATGTAATTTTGATTAGATCAGATGTACCATTGAGCCGACCGATCAATTCAACTATGAAACAATACGTCTTTTTTTTTAATTTATTTTATTTTATTTTATTGTACATATTTTTTTCTTCGTTTCTGTGCATGCTGCTTCATGGGAACTAATTCAATAACCCAGCAGTAGATCTGCTCCGACCAATAACCATTTATGGTGAAGCGTGCAAGCCATCGCCTACACGCCAATGTGGGTGTAACTCGCGTGAATGTCACGTGACTTAGCATGAGTATCTGTGTATTACGCAGCAACCCCAGTCCACTTCACACCCTTTTATAACAAAGGGGCCCCACGTTCTGGGATCCGATCCTTCTTGGGTGCAGATGTGGGTTGGAGACGCTGGTATCATTGGTTTTTCTTTTCTGCTTCTGTGTCCGGGTCCCGTGCATTTTGAGCTCCCTTTCTTTTCCTCCGTCTCCATCCCCTTCTCATGCCTGAACCCCCTTCGCTTCTTGATACTTGATTCTCTAAATCGATGCTCGATAGATCCCAAAAGAGAGGAATCCCACGATGTCCCTCGTCCAATTCGCCTTCCCCTCGGTCTCCTTCGCCACTTCCATCCCCCTCCCGAGCTCAAACCCAAAATACTAACCCCACCTTCTCTCGCCTCAACGGCATCACCACCCGTTCCGGGAGACCCGATCCCTTATTAAGGTAATCGACAAGGAATTCAAAGAACAAAATCATGTCGTTCCAGTGCTCCTTTTTTAATTTCTTTGGTGGTCCTGTTACTGTTTAAAGTTCAATAGTTTGGCGTTGGAGGAGTTAGGACTTGTCTCTAATGGATGGATGCTTTTTAATCTTGTAGAGTGGTGTTTCCGGCGTGGTCTTCTTCGAGGAGGCAGCGGAGGCAATGCCGCGGGGTCGTCTGCTACGCCGCGCCGGTCAGCCCCAGACGCTGCAGTGGGTTTCGGCCGTCTCCGCCGCGTGAGGCCCCCCAACCTAACCCCCTTTTCTTATTAACACAGTTCCATTTTTATAGCATGCTTTACGTTCTGTCCTTTTTGTAGAAAGATCAAGAAAGAGACACGGAGAGTGTGTCAGAAAAAAGAAGGGTCTGTGTGATTATCACTTTTCTGATTAGAATTTACTCGGGAGTTGATGTTTCTGATTTTATCCTCTCTCTCTCTCTCTTTTCTTTTTTT
>KE504822.1:970524-981008 GCA_000441515.1 Elaeis oleifera
TTATTCTCTCTCTCTCTCTTCTCTTTTTTTTTTTTTTGTGTGTGTGTGTGTTTCTTTCCTGTTTACTTCTATTTGGCGCCAGATTATATGGATGGAGGCTTCAGGAGACGCTTAGATTAGCTTACAGTGGCAAACAAGGGAGTACAGATGATCGATGAAATAAGTTTATCTTGTCCGTAAAATGTCCAGCCCAAAATTTTGCACTGCCTGGTCCTATCTGAATTCTAACCCTGCCGATTTCAATGCAGCTCTTGTATATATTACATATATGATCTGAATAAATATTGTACAACCACAAAACCTACCCTATCATATCAACTCTTTTCCCATCAAATATGGGTTGGCCATGGAGCAGAACTATATGTCGGGAAGACTTCATGTAAGGATTAAGCAAATTTTATGACCACTTGTCAAGTTCTCAACTTGACATCAACCCCTCAGAAATTGGCATTAAATTCTTTGTCAGCTTGCTGTAAAACTAGTAATATTTGATTTAAGTGGTTGCCTTCATCATTAAGTCACGAACAAGTCAAAAGAGCACAATCTGACGAGGGTTAGTTGATCAATGTTGGTTGTGTTTTAAGCACTGTATTGTACCGAGTGGAATGGGGCATACCCACTTATTTGATATTTACGTAGTTGCCTTCATCATTAAGTCACGAATAAGTCAAAAGACCACAATCTGACTAGGGTTAGTTGATCAATGTTGGTATGTGTTTTAAGCACTGTATTGTACCGAGTGGAATGGGGCATACCCACTTATTTGATATTTAAGTAGTTGCCTTCATCGTTAAGTCACGAAAAGTCAAAGACCACAATCTGACTAGGTTAGTTGATCAATGTTGGTATGTGTTTTAAGCACTGTATTGTACCGAGTGGAATGGGGCATACCCAATTATTTGATAGGGTATCAATACAATTACAGGGACTAGCTATGTCCCAGCACTTTGTGCCAAGGCATACCATAGCGGTACAGTACTAGTATGGGGCCTGTTTATTGAGACTTAAATTACATTACTGAATAAGTTGGGTTTGTGTTTGTTTGATGAAGTCAGGTCAGATCAGCCAACCAAGGTAGGTCAGATAAATTTTGGCTATCAGAGTTTGATTGGGTTAGGCTTATTACAACCTCTAATAGCTTAACTGGAACTATTTGTAATTTTGGTCATGTTGATTCTGGACTTCAATCTGGGCTTCTTGTGTCTTTATAGCCGATTCTAGAAGATGGGATAAATCGTGCTTGTGATTAATTAGTTTCATTCTTCTTTTGGAGATCCATGAATTAGCATGCCTATGATTAAGAATTACTTGGTAGCTTTCACCTTACAAATAAGGCTTAAAATATCAGGCTGCTAATTTGGAAAGGCTCCACCGGGAATTGTGGTTACATTGATGTGACCATTGCATAGGCTAGATCATCTCAAGGAATCATGTAAATGCAACCATATAATGCAAGAAGGCTGGTAGCATTTCTATGTTATAGGGGTATCTAGATGCCTTAGCATGCTAAAGCATAAAAATGCTGAGACATTATCCAAGGACTCCAGAATCTCTAAACTCATCTTTCTTCCTAAATTTTGCCATGCTTCCTGTATCAGATATTACAAAAAAAATGGTTGCTACTTATTTGCTAGCCTATCATGTTATCTATGCGTATAACATGCTAGGGCATCTGAACATTTTTAGGATCTTGTCAAATAGAATATATGACATAACAGGAATAGTGTTAGAATAAAATGGTAATAACTTTGTTTCAGTATAGGGAAATTCTATCAGTGGCAAAATGTCAGATTTCTAAATTAACAGTTTTAATATCTGTAGACAAGCAAATGAAACATAGCCTAATCACCAATGCTGAAGATCAAAACGAAGTTTACTAGTGGAGAGCGTCGTATGGGAATTGCATGGAGCATGAAAGTAGAATAGACCACCATGTTGTTGTGAACAAAAATTTCAAGTCCTTTATGTAGAGTTCTTTATACAATTGGGAGATGTGGATCATGTCTGTTCTTTAATTTCACCAAAACAATTTCTAATGAAAATGATTAAGTGATTAAGGGCCTTTTGTCCATCCTTATAAATTGGGCTACTGCACCATGTATATATTGTTTTATGAAGAGACATATTATGCCAAACAATATGCACTATGGGTTAATCTTTCAAGTTTGTAAGGATGCAAGGGTTATGTGAAAACCATGTCCTTCCCCAAGTGAACTGAGGGTACGAACTATCAAATATGACCTGATGTCATTGATTTGAACTTCTTATTAATAAATGTTAAATCTCATTAATTGTGATGAAGAAATCTTGCTAGCCTCTTCTAGGGTTAAGTGTTGATGTAGACCACTGACATCAGAACTTCAATTTAACTTTATGAAGGGTATGGTCTGATACACGGATTTGTGATTCTTCACCTTTTGCACGGAGGTAAGAGTTTTGCACTTTAGGCATATGGTATTATAAACCATCTCCTAGTCTCAAAAAGAGCAAACTGTTTGAAGAAGATAAGAAGCACTATGACTTCCTTTAAGGAAGGTTGTGAACAAGCATTGAGACATAAATTATGTCATCTTTCAAAATTAATGATGTATATTGTTGCATCTTTGCCACCACATGGAATGGTTTGAAGATAGGTGGGACATGGGAAGGTCAACTAGCCATGAATAAAAGTTATTTTTACCATCAAGAGTAACGTTCATGTCGTGTCTCTATGTGGGATAGCTATCCCTGGTCAAAATTCTGAAATATAATCTGCAGTCCGGGATTATGGGAATGTTGCAGATAAAATAGCATTCACAAATCAAACTTGGAGTAGGAGAAAACTTACCATTATTATTAGCGATAACACCGATGATTGAATGATGGTTTGTTGATTTGCAAGGACAATCGTGAAAAATTTGAATGACTGCAAAAACACGCCTTCATGTGTAGGTCAACACGGAATTTATGAATTTTAAAGAGGGCACACAGAGTGCTGACTGCTGAGTATATTATATTAGTGGGAAGGAATATGGCACGGGGAAAATAGAGAGGAAAAAATGAGAAAGTAGCGTCAACTGCAAGTAACTTGGGTCTGGTTAAAGGAAATATACAATATAGGAATAGGTAAAACTTTCAGGAAGTGGCCATAGGATGCGTGAAAACAATAGCTGACAGGACATGATCAGCCATAGAACTTTGGTGCCATCTAAACAGTATTGCTCTGTTATGTTTCCTTTCATTTGGTGTTTGATGTACCTGTCAGATACATCCCACTGTTTCATTGTTTGGCAACCCTTATCATAGGGATGTTACTGTTCGGTGCAAGAGAAATAAGGGCGAAATGCAAAAGGAACAAACTTTTAACAAGAAGAGATCTTTTGTTGAATTCTAGCAGCTTAGTACATGGTAGGGAAGTACAAGTGTATGGTTAGATTAGACTCTTGATTTCTTCTCAGGCCTAGGCTCTAGTCCCTCGTACTCGTAGATACGAGAGAGAATTCTAGATCCCTTCCACCAGCTTACACTTCTCCCATTGTCTAGATATTTCACTAATATTATAAGTGTCTCCGAGTCTTCTTAATATGACTCTTAGACTGTCCAACATTTCATTAAATGCTTCTTGTACTCTTCTAGAATTACAAATTAACTTTTAATTGTTACAGCCCATCAATAATGAATTACAGTTTACAACAGATCAGATTTCTATCAAGATTAGCTCATGTATGCTATTTGATCAGGCTCTAACAAACACCTCCTTGTTTGCATATTCAGATATGAAATACTTTATGTTTCCATGTATTTTTGAGTCTTCTCTAATGGATATTCTGCCACCCCCATCACAGGGTATTAATGCTGGCTAAAGGCACCACCATCCAAAAATCATTTCTTGTTCCTTTGTTTGCACTGCAAGCACCTACAAGCATCATCTCATGGATTAAGTGAGTCTGTCTAACTGATTACTATCGTTTCTTAAAATATGCATTTATTGCTATGGTCACTAATCTGTGATTGGGCCAATAGAATCTATCATCTTCCTTTTTTTTTTCTCTCTCTAGATATTTGATATGTATCAAATGGAAACCATCATGTCTCATATTATCATTTTTCTGGGTCTTGAATATTCTGATTTACCTGACCTTGTTTAACGTCTTAACATCAACATTGATTGGCAGGGGTGAATATGGTACTTGGACTGTTTTTTTGGCACTGCTGCTCCGTTTATTCTACTTCATTCCAGGTAAGCTTCCTATTTCCTCTGTCTAGTTAGTCGTCTCAAAAAAGAGTGCTTAAATTTGAATCAGGATGCGAGTCGAATTACATAAACATTCTTCTCATGTGAATTAGCTGTGATCATATTTGTTTTTTTTTTTTATTTTACCTCTGAATTTCCAGATTACTTTATCATTGTCAGCTATTTTTCAACAAAGAATATGGAGATTAAAACTACCAAAACTCTTATTTTATTTTTTCTGTAGGGGAACTGGTTTTACCCTTCTTAACAATGCTGCTTGTGATAGTCGCTCCTTATCAACCATGAACCTTAAGGTAAGTTGGTGCCTGTGCATGAAGATCTACTCTGCAACAAGAGAAATATACGTTCCAATTTCTTTTTTAGAGGTATTTGCGCAGTCATGTTCTTGATCAAGTCTTTTCAGGCCGGCACCACATAAAGTTTTGATACTTGAACAGCGTCTGTTGTAATTCTTTAGTTGGGCATATGGACTATTCTAAGTTTCTAACCTTCTATAAAGAGATGTTCTAAAATTAGATATTTTGAGAAAATCGTCTTATATTCTGTTTACCATATTCTGCTTTTTTCCATGAACAGAGGAACTCAAGCTGGTACAATTATGTCCTTGGCAATTGCTGGGTTATTGGCTTTCCAACATTTCTCAAGGATTGGAAGCTTGAGAAGGGCATTTGATCCAGGATCAATTGTTGCAACCTTGGCTGTCATCTGCACTTTTATTGTTCCATGCTTGTTTTGTTATGATCTTGTTTGCATCGAGAAGCCTTCAAGTGGATATAGAAATGAGAAGGCTGTTGAGGAAGACCTGATCTATTCCAGCTTTCTGAACAAAGGTTCCAAAAGTAAGATTTTTGATGATATATGTTGGGATAAGTGCAACATTACTTGTTAGTTCATAAATCTTTAGGAGTTACCAAATAATGGTAGAATCTGTATGTACGATGATATATGTTGGAACAAAGACACCGTTACAAGCATTTTCTTAAAAATTTCAAGATAGGAAGTGTCTTGAATTTATTACATGATCTCCATTTTTTCTTGTTGCAATTTATGCTTTTAGTTGCTGCATAGAACTTCAACTAACCCATATTGAATGGCTGTGATGACTGCATGAGCTTGTTTTTGCTTCATTCTTTCTTTTGATTTTTTTTTCCCCATTCCGACACCCGCCCCCACCCAAACACCCATTCCATGTCCTCCTCTCCTCAAGACTTTCGATCTTGTTTCTCAGCCCATCATGGTAAAGAAGCTTTTTTGTCGGTCACCTGTTATCCTTGCCATTTCTTATGCTTGGCAAAACATTAATTTATAAATGAAACAATAAAGTACATAAACTGGAGATCTATGGAAAAAGGAAAGTTTAATTCTTCCCAGAGTATAACTAAGGTAGAGATCCTTTTAACTTTTCTGCTACAGAACCTGCAGGAGATAGTTCTCTTTGGCTGATGACTCTGTTTAGAATCATATCCTGATCAGCACCAATGGCTCAACAGTGAAAATGAGAGGCCCATAGGGTTCCCTTTGTTCTCTTCTTCGGTCTGTGCTCCTACCTCCTTTCATAGGAACTCACAGGAGAAGCGGCTGCGATGCCTATTTATATACATTTAAAGTGATTGGGAATATTGGAAGGCATGCCACGGTGAATAGAAGTGCCATGCTTTTTGACATCGAGGTAGTGCCGCTGGGAGATGGAGGAACAGATCCATACACATCCGATCCAGTTGGGTTGGTCGTGTTGAGGACAGATGAGCTTGTGCTGTTGATGCAGATATCTCAAATTTATTAGTGATTCTGACATGGTAATTAATGTATTACTTTTACTGGATTGTGCTTACGGAAATCATGATGTTAGATGTGGGAAGTTTACCTGGTTGATGGATAGTGACATGTTGAAGTACCTGCAATAAAGAACATGAAAATATGCCCAGTGATTAGATCCAGTGTTAGAATATACCCAAAGTAACATGCTAATCATATTATATGCATTGTTATACATTTAATACTATGATTTTATGTTATGGCTCGACTTTATTAAAATATTGCATGATTAAGTTTGTACTGAACCATCATTAAAGCAAGAATATGATTTCTTGATATGCAAGCATGCTAGGCAAGAAAGTGTTTTCATATGTACTAGAAAAGGCCAAAAGGAGTTTAATCAAGATACTAATTTAACTTTTAGTTTGTCTTCTTATTACTGTACGGCCATGTGTTTATGGCTCTGAAATAAAATTGAGTATTGCAGAAAATTTGCTTAGAAGTTTGTATATCTAGGTTAAACTGCACCTTATTTAAAATAAGAAAATGAAATATTTTGATACCTTTTCTACGGTTCTCCTATTACTCTTACTATTAGAATTTAGATCTATAATGCCTATTAATCAAGCCCTAAAGTTTAGTGGTTGCAAGGAAGGGGAGGGGGATGGATTAGAATTTGGTCAATCAGGTTTCAAGTCAGATCCAATTAGTCTTCACCATATGGAGGCCTGATACCAATGATCCAAACTATTATTGAATGTAATTGCATGATTTTTATGTGCAAGTAATTTGAGCATTTGGCTTGAAATCCACTGGACTGAATTCTAATCTATCTCGTATATAACGTAAAATATATTTATGTATGTATAAAATATGCCTAAATTATACATAGCTAATAGAACAATGAGATTCATTTCAGACAAAGGGAAATTCCAAGACCCGCAAAAGAAAATGAAATGTCAATTAAACATACTGGGATCAGTGTTGGTGATGATAGCAGTCCCTCCGAAATCACAGCTAGTCGGGATCGGGTTCTTCTGGTAGTAATCATTGAAAGCATAGGATGCATGGTCACGAACAGTATCAGGATTGTAACAGCTTCCACCTGGTTGAATTTGTGAACAATCTGCCCCTCCGTAACCACAAGCATAGTCCAAAGCAACTTGCAATGCAGTCTGTGAAGCAGTTTGGCTTGCAACGCACCAACTTTGACCCGATGATGGTGGAGACGATGTTGTTGGAGTTGAGTATGGATTTGTATCAGGTGTCATCGGCGGAGTCATCGAACCAGAAGTTGTTGGGACAGGATTATATGTAGGAGTTGTCATGGTCGGGTTTGATGGATTGATTACTGGAACAGTCGTTATTGGAGTTACAACATCCATTTGAGGCATTGTGTCTGCGGATCCCAACTTGGTGTTGGCAAGCAGCATTCTTATGGATTTCTTTTCGTTCTTCGGAACTAAAGGTTTCTGCAACATATGTGTATTTTTTGTGATAATTGCCTGAAGGAGCGATGTTGGAGATGAGGATTGGCCGTCCTCTGATTCTTTAGCCAGCGTTCCTGTTGAATTGGTAGGGTAAAATGAAAATTTTAAGCATTATCCTGTAATAATTATCATATAAATGTTTGCAATAAATCCATGACTTGGAATAAGGTGGGACTAAAAGGGATTAATTGTGTCGTTCATGTCAAAATGAACTAGTGATTCTAAGGTCTGGACCTAATAACAAATTTATGATTTTGACTAAATAAAATAATAAAATCAATCAATATGTTCTCCAAGATCCTGAAAAAAAAAAAACTAGGTATTATCAGGAATAGTATACTTAATGTAATCCCCACATAACCAGAACAACATGAAGTATATCAACTCTGAGCATTTCATTATTGCTGAAAAGGCAGAACAGAGTGTCAGTTCAAGTGGGACTCTTTAATAATTCAGGAGTTGTGCATGGTGGACTGCATAGGCTACAGGAGGTGGATAGAAAAGAGGGGCAAAATACAAAGAAAAGTACTTAGATAACAATTTCTTTATTTTTTTTCATTTTAATTTTGAAAAACTTTGTTCATCTTCATGTGTCCATGTTTACTAGGGGGAAATAACGACTATTTTACATAAACTGAACCGGAATCTAGAACAACTAGGAGAAAAGCCATGTCCCAGAATCCTCACTAAGCCCAAGTTTTTCCTCATAATACGGACAAAAGCAAGTCTAATATCGTGGGCAGGTATGGCCAAATTTTCCTTTCCTCACCGGGTGGTCATATCCGGGTTGTTGTGGTATGTTTGGTATACCCTAATGATTTTATCCAACAAAGATAATCTAGTAGGACTCGCGTTCCACTTCCACCCTCCTCTGTCCTTCGCTCTAAATAAGACCCTCCATTGGAACCACCCACAATCCAATCCATGAATTGGCCGTGGCCCACATAAAATCTAATGTTTGGAGTTTTCCAACTTCCTCTTGCTGAATTGAAGCTCCAAACCCATGGTGGATAGCACAAGAGCTCTTACCAGAGGTGAACACATCACTTACGGACTTACCAAGATCGCCAAAACTATATGAAACAAAGGTGGTAGCACTCACCAGAGCAGAAGAGAAGACCCAGAAGGAAGATGAGGCATTGGATGGCCCTCACACCCATCTCTCCAAATCCTTCTCTTCTTCTTCTTGGTTCCTTTCACCTACTCCTTTGTTTGTAGACTCTTGTGGAGTTTTGTCTTTCTAAAGAAAAGAAGCCTATGAGCACTGAAAAGGAGAGACTTTCTCTTATTTGCGGATTATATAACAAGGGAGAATCAGAGTTCCTTCTTTACAAGAAGAAAGATCGAGATATAGAGGGAGAGGGAGAGAGGGGAATAAGAGGAAACTTGGGAGGAGAGGATGGAAGTTCTGGAGGAGCACGCAAGAGGAGGTGGTGAAAAGAAGAGAAGAAAGGGTGTGGAGGAAAGAAGATAAGGGGAGCAGCAGGCGAAAGGTGATGGTTTGGAAGTGAAGATTTCTACTGTGGCCCGGATGCTCATGATGGTTGTAATCATGATGGATTTGGTGATGGACGGGTGGTGGTGGAGGTGGGAACCTCTCTTTTGAGCTCCTCCCTTTATGGGACTAGATCAATGGGAAGGTGGCGAGGTGGGGGCTGCCCGTTGCTTTAGGTGTGCTGATTCTTTCTTTTGAAATTCTTTGGCAGCGGCAAATTAATATTGTTGCTAAAGATTCCTTTGTCTCCCCCGCAGGCCTAGGATCAAGCCGGAGCCTGCTAGGGTCCTATTGGTGTTCTTTAAAGGTCCAGATGCCTGACTTCATTATTCTTGCAATGGATTGAGTCAACTTAGGATACGTTTGAATTTGATTGGGCTGAAAATTCTCTAAAACTGATGGATCAGACCAATACATCCAGCAAGATCAGAGGTTACAGATTGGTCTAAGCAAAATATCCAAAAATAACTTTAGAGTGGCTGGTCCGAGTCTCACAGCAAGGGACCACAAAAACAAAAAAAAAGCTATGAGTTTCCGAGAGTGGTTTGATTGTTGGAAGTAGCTGAGGGGCTTGTATTTGAATCAAAGAGAGTAGTAGGTGACAAATATAATTAGTAGTAGTGGGGTCTAAATCTAGATATAAATCCACTACTGATTTCAAAGTGAATATTTTGTGATCTTTTGTTTGTTCTAAAATTATATAAATTTGTTTTTGAGAAAGTTATATATGTACATATGTGTGTGTGTACACATATACGTATATATATATACATATACGTATATGTATATATATAGCATGCATGCATGCATGTATATATGCATGCATGTGTGTGTGTGTATGTATGTATGTATGTATATGTATGTATGTATGATGCATGCATGTATGTATGTATGTATGTGCGTGTATGTGTGTTGTGTGTGTGTGTATAGACACTTAACTATTCAGGTTTAATAAGCTTTTTTTTTTTTTTGTTTTGAGTGTAACGGGAGAACATGAGACACTTCCCAGGTTTAATAAGCTTGTGATAATTTTTGATAAGAATTTTAATCCTTGTCCCATGACACAAATCTAATATTGCATCTTTATTGACCAATGGAGCTCAAAGGCTTCAAGTTGTTAGATAAGAGATCAATAACAAATCAGACTTAGCAGGATAATATTTTTTTGACTGAAATAGGAAGCAAGGTGCCACCTAGCAGGATAATATTTAGAACCCAAATTTGAACCTCTCAGTGCAAATATCCGATTTGCAGCTCTTTTGCTATCCTAGCGCCTCCTACCACTTGTCAAGGAGGTAAGAATTAATTTTGTGCCAACGGTCTGATGCAATACCAGCCAAGGCCTGAGCTTTGCAGATGTCGAACATCACAATCATCCGCTCCACCACTTTTGCCAAGTCTTCTATGATACTAACGTTATGCCAAAGTTTGTTGGTTGTAAGCAGTGAAGGCATATATAGTAAATTGAGAAGAATGCAATAATCTAATATATATATATATATATATATAT
>KE504823.1:22008-35457 GCA_000441515.1 Elaeis oleifera
CCCCTACAAAATTATGGATTGGAGAGAGAGAGATATATGAATGGAGGTATTAGGCTTTATTTATAGATGTAGGTAGGGAAGAGGATTTTATATTTTTCGATGTGGGACTAAAAAGAAAGGAAAGATGAATGGTTAGGATTTAATTTGGAAAGTACAGATTGATGGATAAGATTCAAGAGCAAGAGAGAACAAAACAATCGGTTAAGATTTTAAAATATTTTTTTTTTCTTTCCGCGTTTGCGTCCCATGCTTGCACCGCGTCCACTCCGCTTCTTCCTTTTTCCCACGATTGCCCAGCATTTGGTCTCATGCACCCGTGTCATGGGCTTGCGTTCATCTCTTACGTATGCATCCAAAAAGTCTTGTGTCAGCATCCATTTATTCAGATCGCTCCCAGCCGCTTAGCCTATGCCTGAACTCAAACATCCCATACTTAAATTTGGTATCCTCCCACTTGAAAATGCATTAAAGATTGTGCCAAAGCCACTTCATGCAAATGTCCAACTTCACTTCATACCACCACGTAGCACATTCCATGAGCTGGACCCATGCAATTTAATTTCAGCCCAACTACTCCCAGTGCCTTATGGACCAAGTGGTCCATGGTGGACCACCAACTTACTTATTAGATCGGATCATCTTTCGGCTTTGAATTTAAATCTATTTTAACTCTATTTTTAGTCTCGTTTGATCCCTCTAAGCCTGCAGATCGGGCTCTTCATGTTGGTGTAGCTCTTTTCTGTAAAATATATGAAAAAGTATCAATTTTAAAAGAATAAAGATAATTTGATCCATAAATTAATACTTCTATGGATAAATTTATACACCTATCATGGTTCAAACCCAATCACATTAGGTTAAGACAACAAGCAAAGGGTTAGCACAAACATATTTGCATTAAATTGATTGAAAACTTAAGTTAATTTATATGCTATTAATTAATTAATCCATTAAATTATAATAAATTCAAATTGATTAGATCAAGATTAAATTCTTATTGTGTATAATCTATTGGATTCTAAATCTAACCAGCAGTGGATCCAGACTCTCAACGTAATCCTAATCCGATTGGATTACGTTAGCTCAAGAGTCTCAATCAACTAAGACTCTTTCTAATTGATTCTATAATTAAATTCTTTAATTTTGGTGAGTCCATAAGTCAAGATTGACGTCTAACAACGTGTCATGATTATCTGAAAGATTTAAAATTTGATGAAAATATCAAAATTATCCTTCCATGACGAGTTACCGTGCAATTCAATCCTTCGATCATACAACATCCCGAAAAAGTCATGGGTATGAAAATATGTCAAACATAATCTATCCATATATATCTCAATCTGATGATGATGACTCGATTGATGAACCAGTAGAAACTATTTCTACTGTTCATCCTTGCTCTGGTCAAAAACTCTCAAAGTCATCATCTTATGAAATCACATAGGATGTTCTCTCCTCCTATAAGGACTGATCGATTTCTTATTGACCACTCACAACCTCCATGCATACTTCACCATACCCAGAATATCCCACACACATCTCAAAGTGATGTGCTAGAAATAAACCAAAGTAAGGATTTATGTACACAAGGTACCATGGTGATCGTAGGTCAAAAAATCACATGCACCACTCCCACTAAAGAACTATCTATTGACATGCTGTAATGCTCCATCAGATATTTTTTTGCGGATCAGTTCAGTGAACTCATTCTCTAATGAGCACCTACATCCTTGTATTAGTGTCACCACATAAGTGGTTGTGAGATCAACCATCCTCTCTATCAAGCATACATAGGATGTACCAGTCTTATCGGAATCATCGATCCCTGACTCGATGATCCAATAACTGAAAATATTTTAAATTAGAGCTATCAAGATTTTAGATCTCACTGGCATGATCTCATCATGATCCTAAATCATTATCTTAATCTATGAAGTTTATCATAATCATAAAAAAATAAGATACAGCATATGATAAAATACAATACCTCATAAATAAAAATAACTAATGTCATGCAAATGAGTAGAAAGATAATAAAAAAATCCAATCGCATTCCCATGCAATTAGCTTGTAGGGCACTATTCTTTCAGATATTTTGATCTCAACGAAAATGACTGCTTCAACTCTAAATATGAGGTTGAAGAGAGTCTCCTTGATGGCCGTTCGAGGCGTAGTCCGATATACCCATAGGACGTTGTAGAGTTCTTCTATCCATATTCCTTTCACTTCTACCCTTGCAGAATAGTATGATTAGTCACCTTGACTTCTTCGTTGGACTACAAATGCCCACCAAGGTGAGTCTGTGGTCGATATCAAATTTCAAACAAATTTTTTTGAATTTTTGATTGTCGAATTGGCATCCGTTGACGATGATGATAGCATGTGGAAGTCTAAATCGATATATGATCAGCTTCCATATGAAGTCTTAAACCTTCACCTTGGTACTCTACACTAAGGGCTCGACTTCGATTCATTTAGTGAAGTAGTCAATCGCTACGATCAAAAACTTTCTTATCCAATAGCTTATGAGAATGGTTCGAAAATGTCAATTTTTCACATAGTGAAAAGACAAGAAGCGATGACTGACGTGAGCTCGATTGCACGTCTCTTTTGGATGTTGGCATACTGTTGACATGGCTCACACCATTTGACCAACTCAACAGCATCTTCCTGCAGGGTCAACTAGTAGTATTCTTACTAGATAATCTTATAGACTAAAGACCTGCTCCCTAAGTAGTTGCCGTATATCCCTTCATATACCTCTCAAAGAGCATAATCCACTTCGGAGGGCGTAGACAATGAAGTAAAGGCAAGGAGAAAAATTCTTATAAAGTCTCCCATCAAGATATACATACCACGGTGCTTGTTATTTGATCCTTCGAGTCTGGATAGGGTCGGTTGGGAGCTCTTTTTTGAGCAGATAGTTAATAATCGGATCTATTCAACTCGACTCGTACTCGACTTAGAGCATTGTGAGCTCTTCAATACTTCGAGTCTGTAAATGCTTGATGAAGACTCATCTATTATGGTCAGTCAGCCCGAGATGATAAGATTAGAAAGTGCATCAGCTCAAACATTTTTCGATCTGAAAATTGCTAGACCTTCATAGTTCGCAAGGCTGTCGATATTTCCTTGAATATATATAGGTATTTTGCCATTATAGGATCTCTAGCTTGGTATTCACCTCAGACCTATCCAACAATGAGCTGAGAGTCGAAAAAGACTTTGAGATCCTTCACTCCAAGCTTTTTTGTGAGTCGAAGTCCAATGATAATGGCGTCACATTCGATCTTTTCATTGGAGGCTTGAAAGTCGAATTGGAGGGCATACTCTATTACCATTACATCCGAACTGACAAAAATGAGCCCGACTTCGCATCCTTGTGTATTTGAGGCTCCATTGACATGTAGAATCTATTATAGAGATTCTTCAAAGTCATCAAATTTTGTCGAGGATGACTCTCCAACATCGTCGAATCTTGTTGAGGACGGCTCCTCATCGGAGATGGTGCACTCAATAAGGAAGTCGGTGAGTATCTAAACTTTTATGATTGGTCAAGGTCGAAAGCTAATGTCGAATTCTCCAAATTTGATTGTCCACTTTGCCATGTGTCCAAAGGTGTCCATCCTTTGGAGGATTGCCTTCAAAGGCTGATTGGTGAGGGCAACCATCGACTGGATTGGAAGTAGGGTCAGAGATGTCGCACAGAGATGATAAGCATATAGATCATCTTTCGATCATAGAATACCTCATTTCTGCATCTCGATTAATCTTGCTCGTATGGTAGATCGATTTTTGGGTTCCTACTTCTTGGACTAGAATCAAGCTAATAGCATGAGATGAAATAGCCAAATGAAAAGTAACTACTGACCTTCTTCCAGCTTAGAGAAAAATGGAGAGGATCTGAGGTGCCACTTGAGATCCTCAAAAATAGTTTGACATTCATCTGTCTACTCAAAATTTTTCATCTGTCTCAACATCTTGAAGAAGACAAAAGTATTTCTCGACCGATCTAAAGATAAACTGACTGAGGGCTACCACCCGACCTAATAGGCTTTGAATATCTTGCTTGGTGCTAAGGTGTTTCATGTCAATGAGTACTCAGATCTTCTCTATATTGGCTTCTATTCCTTGTTGGGTCACTACAAAGCTGAAAAAATTTTTAAGATAACTTCAAAGGTGCACTTATTTAGGTTAATGTCATTGTAGCTTGTTGAAGGCTTTCTCCAGATCAACAATATGCCAATCTGCTTCCATACTTTTGACAAGTATATCATCGACGTAGACTTTCATGTTGTAACTGATCTGATATTTAAAGTAACAGGCATTATTTTATAACAATACAAATCTTTATCAGTTATGAATGTGGTCTTCTCCGCATCCTCAGATGTCATCCAAATCTGATAGTATTTCGAGAAAGTATCCATGAAGCTCAACAATTAGTGTCGTGAGGTGACATCGATGAGTTGATCGATCTTCGAAAGTGAAAAATAATCTTTTGCATAAATTTTATTGAGATCGACGTAGTCGATACAAATTTTCATTAGTCATTGGCTCTCTTAACCATGATGACATTGGAGATCTATTTTGAATGGTGTATTTTCGAATGAATCCCACCGTCATCAGCTTGTCTACTTCCTCATCAATGGCTCACTATCATCCTGGGATGAAGCTTCTCTTTTTTTATCGTACTATTCGATAATCTGAATTCATATTTAATTTATAAATGATAATATCAGAAAGAATACCTAGCATAACTAATGCCGATGATGCGAAGACATACTCGTTAGCTCATAAGAAGGTCATCAATCGATCTTTGCAATTGGTCATTCACTGATAATCAATCTACATTGTCCATGTCGGATCATCTCCAAAGGGGATGATAATGAGCTCCTTTATTAGCTATCCTCAGGATTCTTTTGTCTCCTTCCTATGATCTTCGATTAGCAGAGCCTTCATTGGCTTCTTCCCTTGATGTTGGTAAGGAAGTATTGTTGAGTAAGCATCTGATCTCCTCTGATTTCTCCCACTTCACTTTGGATTAAAAATCGGACCAGCAAGTGATACATAAAGACGATTGCACGAAGTACATTAAGCCTTGATCGTCCAAGGATTGCATTGTAGGCAGATGGTACTCGGATAATAAGGAAGTTTAGCTGCATAGTTCACTACCTAAGTTTCTCTCCAGTGGCCACTAGTAGAACAATCTCTTTTTCTACCACCACAAAATTTTTCAAAAATTTGACTAAAGGTATATTCACTCACCTTGGATGGTCAGTTAGCGGTTTCATTTGTTAAAAAACATCATAAAGTAAGATGTCTACGAATCTTTTATTGTCAATAATGATTCTTTTTACATTATAGTTGGCTATCATCATAGAAATGATGACAGCATCATCATAAGGAGTTTAAACTCCTCAAACATCATCATTAGAAAAGAAATAATGCCTTCAGTTCTTTGCCTCTTCAGACTTTCGGTGTAGTTTTCTATCCTCCTGCTGTCACTGAGGCCCGAGATTATGTTGATCACATCAGCTGTAGGTCGATTGTTATTATTCTTCTCATCGATCTAACATCAGGATAGATCCTCGCTTGGATACTCGATTCTGCCACTTCTGAACATATTTTTGGAGATAGCCTCTTTGGATGAGAGTCTTGATCTTATCCTTCAACTAGAAATACTCTTCGATATCATGATCGTGGTCACGATGAAAGCAGCAGTACCTCCACTTATTTTATTAGACCGAAAGAGATCTCATCAGTAAAGGTCAGTGGAGATATCCTTCATCCTCGATTTTCATCAGAATTTAAGTTCAAGGGATGGTCAGTGAAACATAGTTATTGCACCAAGGTGGGCTCCTCGATCAAGGGGCTTTTGCTAGTTAGGGGATCTAGCTTCAGACTGATTTGGGTGCGTATCCTCCCATACAAGCTTCTTTTGTTGGGAGCCGACCTCTCTCCTACCGACGCATGACTCGGCCCTCCTCGACCTACATGTATATGAGAGCTCAGACAAGAGATCAATGTAATCCTTTGAAAAATCTCATCAAAAGAGTAGATGAGGTGCTCATTGCGAAGGCCTCGCTTTAGGGCCAACATGATGATGATCTCATCGAGGTTGCGAACTTCTAATGTAGCCGCATGAAAATGCACCATATAGTCCTGCAAAGATTCACCCTTTTCCTGATGGATGGAGAAGAAGCTATCCAGAATTCTCGGTGGATCCGATTGTTGCCAAAATAATCAATAAACTAGTATCCGAGTTGTTCAAAAAGAAGATGGACTCCCACTGAAGTCTGAAGCACCAGATCCATGCCGTCTTCTTCAAAGTTGCTGGGATGGTGAGACAAAGAAGGGTATTGAAGGCATCTTGGAGTATCATGAGGGCCTTATAGCCCTCCAGATGATCCAGTGGATCGATAGAGCCATCGTACAACTCTACTGACAGCATCTTGAATCAACGTGGGATGGTTTTGGATGGAGTGGGAGAAGGGCGACCAAGTAAAAATCTGACGTCGTCATTCCACTGGCTGCCGACATGGATATTGCCTAAGTGGCACTCGATCTTTTGAAGCTTTCGCTTGAGATCGTCCTCTCAATAAGATTTTTGGGCATGGGAGTAACCCGAAGTAGAGTCCTTGTCGGAAGAAGTGGGGAACGTCAACATCTTTTGACATGGCCAAATCCATGATAAGACAACGGTCATTGATCCACCTTGGCGGATCGACGGGACCCCTAAGGTGGGCTCTCTGGGACTGTGGATTGATCCCGATGGCTATGCTAAGATGGTGCTGTCCAAGGAGCAGGTTGAGGTAGCTGTCGCTGCTTCATAATCTACTGCGGAAGTTAGACGACGTTAGTCAGCATTTAAACCTGATGGACCAGATCATCGAACTACTGTGGATCCACCGTCATGGGCAGCTGCTCCAATTGCATATGCCCGTTCAAAGCGTACGGTTGGATGGCTCCGTCCGACGAAGATCAATGGCAGACGATGGAGTAGTTGCATCTCACCATGCTTTCTCTTCTATTGGGTTGCCAGTCCTTTCTCTAGCGTCAAAATTGTTACCGCAAGACTCGGATGAAACTGATATGATCGATGATCGAGGATAAAGGACGATCCGAGTGTCGGGACATCAATAGAGACCTGCAAGAGAAATTTACATATCGTGAAATTCTTTAATGGGAGATCCTCCGATGCCTAAGTCAGTCGGAGCTTGAAAACAGTAGAAAGAGAAAGAGGGGGAGGACAAAAGCACTCAGAAGTCTTTCCTCTTTGGAGTTTAGCTTAGGTTAGCTCCCTTAAAGGTCTTCTTTTTACCTCTTTATATAAAAGTGGAAACATAAGCCATTAGACTAGGCCACGATCTATTAGGCTGTTAGAATAGAAAATCGGCCACTAGCCTGTAAATCAGAAATTGTTAGTTGTGGATAGTGCCCATGTTCTGATAGGTTATTAAAAATTTGATTGGTTGCCACGTGACTGAACAGGCTAGCGATCCAAGGTCGACACATGATCGAGGCCTCGCCTTGGATGTCCCTATGTCGGTGACGGTCATGGGACTTCATCCCATGTGGTCGGCACGATCCTAATCCTTGGGGTCAGTAAGCAACTGAGGCCAAAAGATCGGACGGAGACCGACGAGGTCGTTTTCCATACCCTGTGCTGTGCCGCTGTCTATGTCAACTGCAAGTGGTCCAATGAGATGATGGTGAGAGTCAGGTGTCAGCCAAAAATCTGTGAATATGCTGAACCCTAGACCAAATACCACCGAAGTCAGCAAGAACACTGTGGTTACAAATTGAAGACCATTCATTGAAAGCATGCAGTCCTTCAAAAGTAATTGCGGCAATAAGACTCATGCAAATAAAGTTCTTTTCAAATGGCAAAAAATGACATGAAGAATCTTTCAGCAGGGTGCTGATTATGCAAGAAAACCTCCTAATTCTGTTTTCTGATGGAAGGGGAGAATTAAAATCAGCAACATTTATTGGATATAAAAACTCCTAATTCCAGTCAAACTTCTTTTCCTTGAATCAGGCAAACAGAAAAGAATCCCGAAATATAATATCTGCAAGCAATTTAAAGAGATAAATAAATGCAAGATTCAAGGATGGTTCCTCGTTCCTCTACCATCTTTCTTTAGATAATCCTCTACCAGATTTTTGAATGAAAGGAGTTAGAGAGATACCCGAGGTGCATTTATTAGGTTTCGCTAAGATAGCTCCTGAGATCAACAAGAACATTCCTGAACAACATACAAATCTAAGTTTCATTTAGGGATAAAGAAAATCACAACATGACTTGGAAAGAACGGCAAGATTCCATGGTGTAAAAAATAGCATATTTTAACAACCTTTGACAGGATTCAGAACAATGAGCTAATTAATTAGGAAACAGAAAAAGCCAACTCAAAATAAAAGAAATAAAAATAAAACATATGTAAGAGGCATCAATCAGTTTAGAGACAATATTCCTCAAATTTAAAAACAAGAACACTCAGAAAGATTTAGAAATTAAATAAAGTTGATCGTTGGAAAATGATCTAGATCTCAGGGAATGCAGAAACAAACAATAAATCCAAAAGTACAGCATTTCCTTGAAGTTGAAGCCCACAATAAAAAAAAAAGAGAACAAAAGCAAAGAGGAGCATGACATGCACCAAAGAGTTACTTCCATGGAATGTAGCTGCTACTGGAACCTCAACTGTGATCAATGCAGCATCCTTAACTGGCTAACAGATTTTGTGGGAGGCTAATTCTTTGCTGGTTTCTTCTGTATATTCCTCCTTTTCTACTCCTATGCTGATATTTGGGATGTGAGCAATCTTGGGCCACTCCTCACCTCTCCCCCTCTCGCATCGCCTTGCTAGAAGCGGGCAGTTCTTAATCTGCAGCTCTTGAAGTGCAGGGAGGTCTGGCAGCATTGCGAGGTTGTCACAACACCTAAGTGATAAAAACTGAAGCGAGGTGAGGCCCCTACCCACTCCGGCAAAGAAGTCAATGCAGGGGAACCATCTATCACCAGACTGCAGAGGGCAGTGAAGAGAGGCTCCCTTCTTCCCCATTCTAGACTCTTTAGATTTCTGTTATTCTTCAAATGAAGATTTCGGAGTGAGGACATGTACATAACACCCTCCGGAAGACAATGCAGCTCATCACACCCTAAAATATATAGATACTGAAGGGCAGTGAGGTATTGCAGCCCATCCCACCACCCAGACTTTGATGATACTCCACAGCAACAGATGCACAACTGTTCAAGTTTGGACAACACTCTAATGCTTGCTGCTGATAACAGCATCTGATTGCTTGATATCATAAGATTCTTCACTGAGGATGGGATGCATGGCTGCACCATTAGTTTGGGGCAGAAATGGATGTCCAATAACCTAAGATGAGGGAACAATTCTGTTGTTGGATTTACATGCCACTCCTCCAATTCGGGCATGTCTGATAATCTGAACTCTTCTAACGGAAGAGGCATGGTGCCACCCTCTTCTATTTTCCTCAAAGCATGCATTCCAGCTATATCGAGACGCTTCAGAGAGCGCAATTGGCTGAGTGGTGGAAGATGCTTACACCACCTCAGATCCCACAAACTGAGCTCGACCAGATTTGAAAATAAAGTTGACACTAGTTCTTCCCTTGCCATCCAAGTGGGCAGTCCGATGCCCATGTAGCCGCTTATTGTCACCTCCTTTAAGTTAGGATGAGGTTGGAGCCTTTCAAACACATCCTCCACCATGTTTGTAGAAGATGGTGTTGGTGCCCAATCCGAATGTCCGTTCCATGACAATGTCAACGACTGCAGGTTTGTCTTTGCCTCCAAATTTACTTGCATTGCTTCCTTCGGATCCTTCACTTTATGAAGATTTCTGATTTCAAGAGAGCTACCAATCAGGTTGAGATCTTGCAGTTCCACGATACTGCTTCCATCCCTCTCGCTCACAACAAACACTGACAGCGTTCGAAGATTCCTCAGCTGCCTCATTTTAGGTGGCATCTGAATCAAACGAGGACATCCGATGATGCATAGATGTCGTAGATTTTCATTTTTCTCATGTCTTTGGGCAACTCAAAAAGATTACCACAATAGCTAAGGTTCAACACTTGCAAGTTGTGGAGAGAAGCAATTGAGTTAGGTAATGCCTGAATTAATGTATTTGATAGGTCTAGGAACCTCAGATGTTTTAACCTTCCTATTCTGTTGGATAACTTTTCAAGGCATGTGTTCTGTAGATCCAATACACGCAAATAAGTAAGATTTGACACCACATAGAAGACAAAATTTTTGACATTTTCTTCTTCAAAAGGAAAATGCAAAAATATAAGTGATCTCAATTTCTTTGTTTCGTAGGCAAGCTGTAAACATTCTGAGGATTTGTCGTTATTAAAATCAACAGATGAATAGCGGCATCGATGGGAAATGCTTGTGTCCTTGCCGGCCTCCATGATGACGGCCTCATCACCGATGACACAGCAAGCAAGGTCATGGACTAGATCATGCATCTTGCACACGGTCACGTTACCATCAGAATCCCTTTCTGCATCCTGAAAAAAGGACCTCCATAGCAAATTATTGAAAAACTGATTGCCAATGTTCTCCAAATCCGTATTACTATCTGATGGTTGAATGAACCCTTCTGCGATCCACAACTGAATCAATCTCTCTCTATCAATTCTAAAATCTTTTGGGAACAACGAACAGTAGGCAAAACATGGCTTCAAATGAGATGGCAAATGATCATAACTCAATCTTAAGGCAGGTAATATTCCAGTCTCCTTCGCAGGTAATTTCCAGATTTCACTATTCTTGACAGCTAACCACTCCACCTCCCCACTCTTGGAGCTCATTAGGCTTCCAAGAGCCTTTGCAGCTAACGGCAAACCCCACACTTCTGGACAATCTCCTTCCCTATTTCTGCCAATCTTGGGTCTCTTCTCCTCTCCCCAACCCAAATGCCTTCTCCCTAAACAAAGTCCAGCAGTCAGCAATCGATAACTCTTGCAATCTCAGTGGTGCAGAGCTACCCATTATGCAAACCACTCTTTCACTGCGGGTGGTTACTATGATTTTATTCCCTTCTTGCCACCCCTCAGCAAAGGCTTTAGTCTTTCCCATTCAGCTTCCTCCTCATTCCACACGTCATCGAGAACAAGTAGAAATCTCCGCTCTCTTAGTTTTTCTCGAAGAAGAGATTGCATCATCTCTATGTCAGACAGCTCGCAATTTGTTCCTGTCACTCGTTCGATAATTGCTCTTATTATCCTTGGAATGTCAAAATTCTCGCTAATACAAACCCACATCCGAAGTTCAAAATGTTCCCCTATCCTTCTATCATTATAGACTAATTGAGCAAGCGTGGTCTTCCCAACTCCACCAAACCAACTATTGGGAGAACCGAGACATCCATATCGGTATCCACATGGAGTAAGAAATTCATGACCTCCTCTTTATCATCATCCCTGCCGTAAATTTCAGATTCGATCACAAATGAGTAGGTCTCTCGCTCTAAAGGTCTATCCGGGATGGATTTCTCGCTCAAATGAAACTTCAATCTCTCTTCTGAAATTTGTTCCAATCGCTCTCTGATCTCTTTTATTTTGCGAGCAATCTTACGATGAAATATAATTGGGTTGTTGATGGAAAAAAAGTCACGCACCTTTCGGGTGATGCGATTGTTTTCCTCAATCTTTTGTCTTAATGCTTCCGTTTGGAACTCGTCCACCACATCTTCTGCATCAAAAGCAGCGTCTCTGAGCTTCCTTAGCCAGCCGTGCAGAGCTTTGTCGCTGATGGATCTGCTCTCAGCGTCATCGAGAACATCATTAATAGTTTTTAACACGCTTTGTAGGTTCTCCACATCTTTCTTGAGGCTGCTCACCAATCCCATCTCCTCCCATAGGCCAGAGCCCAGCTTCTGGATCACAATCTTCAGAATGGAGGAGGCACTTGCTACCGCTGCTGCTTCTGCCATAACGTTGGGTTATTGCTACCACCTCTCTTCCTCTCGAGGCTTTGGTGTGTGAATTAGGGCCGGGATGAAAGGAAGGATGTGAGCTGTAACGCAAAGGAACAAAAGTTCGCACCCTACCAAATGGCGGTGAGGAAGCGGTGGTATTCCTTAGGATGGACGCCACGGCACGTGGGTCCATAACAGCAAGTTCGTGCGCCACGTCTGTATTTTTTCAGACAACGTCCGCCATGTGTCTTTGAGACGGTGTTTTTTGGTTTCTTGCGTCGCCCGTCTCTGTATTTGTTTCCGCGACTCTGTCTGCAAAGCGAGAGGACGCGTCCGTTTTTCCTTTTCGTTTCTTATCACCGTGGACGCTTCAAATGCTGAAGGGTTTATTGCCAAATAACAATGCCAAAGGGCCAATGGGACAAGGGTTCTCAAAAACTTGAAAAAGTTTCATGTTTTCACACCGTGGTTGTCGTTGTCCCGAACGACGAAACTCGGACTATCAATATAGTTCATGACCCAACTAATCTATCTGTTTTCAAAAGTCAATTTCTGAAATATCTATCGAAAAGAAGGTTAATAAACTCACTCCATATCCAATTTAACGTCATGAGACTGGACGATATGGTGCTCTCCAGAGGTCATACATAACTTCTAATTTACAACAAAAATATCTTATTTCAGACTAATCAAATAAGATATTAACAGCTTCAGCTGCCTCATCAGGATCCTCGGACACATCTTATAGAAGGTGATTGATAAGTGCTGTTGGTATACACCGACTGACTCCGACACCGACTGACCGTAACGCCGACTCACCGACGGATCCCGACACCGACTCACTGGTGCCGACTCTCCAACGCCAACAAAGCGGCACCGACCCTCTGCAAACCGGATACGGGCCCATCCCCGAGATAGACCGACTGACTGACTCCGCCCGACTGATAGCGGGCGACAATAGCCGGCCAGGGCGTGTCGGTCCGACCGGCCGACACCAACTCCGACCGTCCGAAAGCCGACTCCATGCCGGGTGGAATGACACCGACTCTCCGTTGGGCGAGCGGCCGACACCCGATCCCTGCGGACCCTCCGGACGTCGGCCACACTCTGAAGTCACTTCCCGACGGCCGAGCCCCGACACACAGTCGGCCAGCCCCTGCACGACTGCCGAACGATCGGCATGGGCTGCAGTCCCATCGAGGACATGCTGTACGATAGCCAGGGGACCTCGCCCTGCCAGGGACCTGGGGAGTTGTCCTGCCAAGAACGCCAATTAATTCCTAGGACCTGTCAACCCATCGACAACATGGCAACCCCCGGCGAAGTGACAGTCCAGGGCGATTTGACGGCTCTACAATTATCAACATCACGGACGGCGGGACCATACCGCCTCCCACTATAAAAGGGGTAAGGCAACAGCTCTGGTAAGCTCCCTCGAAGCCTCTCAGGGCCTGCTCAAGCTCTCTCTGGTTCTCTCTTTGCT
>KE504823.1:40226-52517 GCA_000441515.1 Elaeis oleifera
AAGGACAAGGGGCAGGGACAGCACTACCTGAGACGCGGGACTTCACGGGCAGAGTCTCCGCAGCAGAGCAGAAAAGTAAATTTGGATGCTGATGGCCCCATATATATAGGGCCCCTCGACGGTCGGGATGAGAGCTCGCCGGACGATGACCTCCCCGATGGCCGACACGTGGCGGCATCAGGGCCCTCCCTTGGCCCGACTGTTCGACGCACCCGCTCCAGATCATGCCACGTGGCCTCCATCTGCGCGAGCGACCCCGGCCCAACAATCCGCCGACACGTGGCAAGAGCGCCGCGCCTCAAGAGTTAATGCGCACGCGGTGTTCCGCGTCCCGATGAATTAATTCGCACGCGACGTTCCGCGTCCCGATGGGACGCCTGACGGCGATCCGCGCTCCCAAGCGGGGCCCCTGACGGCGGTTTACATTCCCTAAAAGACGCCTGACACCGGATCGTCTGACACCGCACGGTCTGACACCAGATCGTCCGACGCCGGATCACCTGACACCACTTTCGTCCGGATCGATCGACGGTGAGGTCAGCAGGATCAGAGTGTGACGCGTTAAAGATCCACTCCTTTCGCCCGACACCGACATGACATCGGGCTCGGGAGTGGGGGGGCAACTGTTGGTATACACCGACTGACCCCGACACCGACTGACCGTAACGCCGACTCACCGACGGATCCCGACACCGACTCATTGGTGCCGACTCTCCGACGCCAACAAAGCGACACCGACCCTCTGCAAACCGGATACGGGCCCATCCCTGAGATGGACCGACTGACTGACTCCGCCGACTGATAGCGGGCGGCAATAGCCGGCCAGGGCGTGTCGGCCCGACCGGCCGACACCGACTCCGACCGCCCGAAAGCCGACTCCATGCCGGGTGGAATGACACCGACTCCCCGTCGGGGCGAGCGACCGACACCCGATCCCTGCGGACCCTCCGGACGCCGGCCACACTCTGAAGTCACTTCCCGACGGCCGAGCCCCGACACACAGTCGGCCAGCCCCTGCACGACTGCCGAACGATCGGCATGGGCTGCAGTCCCATCGAGGACATGCTGTACGACAGCCAGGGGACCTCGCCCTGCCAGGGACCTAGGGAGTTGTCCTGCCAAGGACGCCAATTAATTCCTAGGACCTGTCAACCCATCGACAACATGGCAACCCCCGGCGAAGTGATAGCCCAGGACGATTTGACGGCTCTACAGTTGTCAACATCACGGACGGCGGGACCATACTGCCTCCCACTATAAAAAGGGGTAAGGCAACAGCTCTGGTAAGCTCCCTCGAAGCCTCTCAGGGTCCGCTCAAGCTCTCTCTGGTTCCCTCTTTGCTGTTGCCTAGTCTCCTCTCTGACTTGACCGTCGGAGGGTCCCCGCCGGAGTCGCCTCCGGTCAGTGTGGACTTTCCTGTGCAGGTACTCGGTCCCGGCGACCAGGCGCGACGAGGGGATTGGCCGCAATAAGTGCATAAATTTATCCATAAAAATATTAGTTATGCATCAAATTATTTTATTTTTTTAAAATTGATATTTTTTATATATTTTGAAGAAAAAAATATACCAACATGGAGAATTCAATCCACAGACTTAAAAAATTAATAAGATCAAAAAATAAATAAATTTAAATTTATATTGAAAATCAACTCAATTCAATCCGTAAGTTAGTGGTCCACCGCGGATCACTTGGCCTTCAAGGAAGAAGATGGCATTTAAAATGGTGGGATCAGGTGAATTTAAAGTTAATTATGAATTTAGCTGGTTGCTGGCTAATGTGTGGGTCCAAGGGCATTTAATGGAGGTGGGCTTTGTGTTGAAATGGGACCTGGACGCTAAGTGGGAGCCGGCGCGGTTCGTTTTTTGGCATACGCGACCGGGCTCGCGGGTGTACAGACGTGGCAAAACAGCGAAGCGAGCAGGGAATGCGCGGCGTGGAGCTTCATGCGGAACGAATAAAGATGCAAAAGAAAAAAAAAGCAACAGAAGGCAGCACATGGAATTGAAAGAAGGATAAGCGGCGGGGATGTGCGACAGAATAAAAAAATAAGAAAAAAAATTTCTTTAACCCCATATTGCTTAGGCATAAAATTTATTCTTTATTTATATCTATAAAAAAAGTCTCAATGTCTCCGCTCCGAGAGAGATCTCTCTTCACATCATAATTCTTATAGGAGACCTGTGTGACAGACAGAAATATCTATTTTTAAATTTTTAGCCACCTTATTCTCATTTTCTTCCATCCTTCCAACACAGAGAAGATTAGCCCCACACCAAGGGAAGGAGAGAAGTCAGATTTTGTAAAAGAGTTTATTTATTTTCTGTTCCAACTTCAAGCCTCGTTAATAGCTTAGGAGTTAAAAATTTTTATATCAGAATTTTTATTCAGCAATAAATTAATTTTTTATTAATTTTATAATTTTAATTTCTGTAATAGAGTAGTTAAAATTTCTGCATCTTTTAACTCTGTAATTTTAATTTTTACAAATTAAATTTCAGCAAGTAGAATAAAATTTTATTTATTTTTTAGTTTCAAATCAAACTATATCTGGTTAAGCAATCCCTCCGGAGTCTGCGATAAAACTAGACCATGAATAGAAAGCCTTCTCCTTTGAATTTTTTTTTCGAGCTTTTAATTTTTAGAGTCTTTTTCCCTTCATCTCTCTTGCCAAGAGACTTGATGGGCTATCATTGGATCAGAATCCCTTCATAGTCCATGCTTGATTCGATGCAAGAGGGGATGATTGGTAGAAGACTCACAAATCTTTAAATCTTTTCTTCTCCTTTCTTGTGGAAACTTTGATGAGTTATAGTTGAGTTTGAGCCTCTTCATAGCCCATACTTGGATAACATAAGAAAAGTGAAGAAAGAAAAAATCTTTTATTAGGATGAAAGTAAATACTTGATAGATCATAATTGAGTTAAATTTCTTTATGATCCATGCTTGTTCATATTTATACCTTAATTAAGGGATATTATAAGAAAACTATAGGAAGACTCTCTAATTCATTGGTCTAGTAGATTCAAAAGTCCTAGATCTTTTAGATTATTTATCTTTATGATTAATTAATTTACTGCTTTGATAGTTAGTAATCCAACAAATAATCTCTCATTTTTTCTTAAAACTCACCTAAGCAAGTATTTGAACACACTTTAAAGTCCAATTCCTCATGGGATCGATTCGTACTCGTCGGACATGCTATATTATACATCGTGCGCTTGCAGTAAATTTAAGACACATCAAGTTTTTGATACCGTTGCTGGAGAATTAGCGTGTTTAAATTGTGTTTCAAATTCTTATTTTTCGTGTTTTTAGTTTTAATTTTAGTAATTTTTTCTATCTTCTTTAGTTATTTTAATCAAATCAAAATCTGTCTTAGTATAAAGTTGCTCTGGCGTAGTAGGAAGTTACCTTGTATGGTTATCCTAGGATAGTTGCTGCTTCATTACTTTTAATTCTTAGATTTCTCCTTTAATTGCTATTTTATTTGCTTAGTTGATTTTTTACCTTTAATATAGATTAGATTTCTCACATTATATTTAGATTGCATAAATTTTCTTTTCTTATTAGCTGATTTAATTCTTTTTTAGTTAGATCTCTTCATTTCTTTCACAACTCACTGATGTATTCAAAACTTAACATTTACTTTAATTTCTGTAATTAAATTAATACAAAAAAAATATTAATCATATAAGATTTAATTAATATAAAGAAACACTTAAACTTTAAAAATTATCTATTTATTTAGTCATCTTTCTTTCTCTGCATTGCATTTTCATAATATATCTTAAGGGCATCACCCATTAATCAGATAAGATAGGGATTTATCATCCTTTCTTAGCTCACAAATCACTTCTTTGCATCTACATAACCTAACCATTAAATAAATTAATTAGACGCCAGCTCTAGGGACATCCAAGCTCATTAGGATAAGAAAATCCAAGAGTTGGACTGGATTCAAGTTGGTTAGCCTGTCGGTGTCTAGAAAAGTGGTTCAGAAATCACATTCCGAAAAAAATAGTTATCTAATTAGGTCCGTTATGAAAGTACGAAGTGCCTCCCATCAATCTTACACTTATCTGACTGATTCGGTTAGCCGATTTCGAACTTGGAGTGCTCGAAAACAACATTGACAGTTAGTAGCTATCTAGAGTTAGGAGAACTTTAGTTAGAATTCCTCTTCTTTTCTTTTTACTTCTTTTGATTGAAAACTTGATTGAAAATAATAAAAAAATTTAAAAAAATACAAAAAAAAGAAGACAAAGTGATTTCTCCACTTTTCTTATGGAGAAGGGTGTCGGGTTGACTAGTAAAAATTGATTTGATTCCTGTTTCAAACCTAACAATTTCTACAATGGAAAAACCTAATCAGCCCCAAATCCTTAAGGATTTATATTATCCAATCAGTTTTGTCCAACCTTCTTGCATCATATTGCCCCAATCCACGGCAAATAACTTTGCAATTAAACCTCAAATTATCAATATGCTTTCAAAATTCATGAGAATAGAGGATGCATACATCTTCATTAGAGAGTTTAAAGAGGTTTGTGCTACCATGAGGCTGCAACAACCGTCAGAGGATGACGTTAAGCTAAGACTGATCAATTTTCTCCTTAAGAACAATGCTAAAAAGTGGCTCTATAGTCTTCCAAACCAATCTATCACAACTTGGGAGGACTTTGTAAGAGTGTTCCTAAAGAAGTTTTTTTCCATCACAAATAGCTAGGATTAGCAATGAGATAAACCAATTTTACTAACTAGCTAGTGAATCATTCTGAAAATACTTTGACCGCTTTAAAAACTTCTTGACCCAATACCCACACCATGGAATAGAGACCTGGAGGCTATACCAGATAATTTACGAAGGGGTAGATTCAAATTTCAGAACCATGCTAGAATCCATGTGCCAGGATCAATTTATATATAAGGAACCCACTGAAGCCTGATAATTTCTAAAAGACCTAGCTGAGAAAAATTTACAATGTAAAACAACTAGAGAACCTGAGAGACCGACACCTTCGAGAGGTGAAATATATCAAATTCAGACCTCTCTAGCTGTAGAGGCCAAAATTACAACTTTAGTATATAGATTAGAAACCTTAGAGCTACAGAGACCAGCCAGTGTGAATCAAGTTTTTGTATCCATGTGCAATGCATATAGTGCACCAGACCATATCCTTGAGAAATGTCCCTTCTTGATGAACCCAATAGAGAATGGGAGATGCACAGATAAATGTCACATACCAGAGACCAGTAAACAACTCCTATGCACCCACATATAATCAAGGATGGAAGAATCATCCAAATTTTCATGATCATAGAACCCAAATGTAGGCAGTCCTAGCTTCAACCAGCAAAATCCAAGGCTTAATCCTATGATAAACAACCCACCAGACTTCAATAATAATGAGAAGAAACTTAATTCTTTAGAGAAAAGCCTAGAAGTCCTGGCCAAGTCCAATGCTGACACCAATGCTACACTGAGCAATTTCATGCAAACTATGGGCCAACTCATAAATACTAACACCCAGACCATGGCCCGTTTGGAAATGCAAGTGGGCCAACTAGCCTCTGCTATGAATGAGCGAGAACGAAATAGGCTACCTAGCCAACCTAAGCCAAACCCGAGAAATCAAAATGGTCTACGATCTTAATAAGAAAATCAAGTCAATCATATGAATGCTATTCACACCTTAAGATCTGAAAAATAAGTGGACAATAAAGTAAGTACATCTGATGATAGAGAGAACTTATCTGCTGAGTCACCTCATGAACAACCACCTTACAAACTTAAGCTCCTAAAATTGATAGTACACCAAATCCAGAACTCACAATTTCAAGAGCTTCTTTTTCAAATCGACTAAGGTCCAATAAAAAATCGAAATATTTGGATAAAATTTTAGAAGCGTTTAAGTAAGTGCAGGTGAATATCTCTCTTCTAGATATAATTAAACGAGTTTCGACCTATGTTAAATTTTTAAAGACCTTTGTACTAAGAAAGGACCATCAATATATCCAAGAGAATATTTTTAGCAGCAAGTGTGAGCTCGTACTTGTCTAGTCATGTGCTAATAAAATATAAGAATCCAGGATCTCCGATAATTTTATGTGATATTGGAGAAATCCATATTGAGAAGACCTTACTAGATTTAGGGACTAGTATAAATATTCTTTCATTTTCAGTTTATAAGCAACTAGGATTGAGAGAACTTCTACCAATAAAGATCACGTTATAATTAGTAGATAGATCTCTTAGGATCCCTAAGAGAATGGTAGAGGATGTTTTAATCAAGATTCGTAATTTTATCTTCCTTGTTGATTTCATCATCTTAGAGATCGAACCAGTTGTAAATCTCAAAGGTCATATCCTAGTTATTTTAGGAAGACCATTCTTAACTACTGTGAATGCTAAAATCAACTGTCAGAATGGACTTATGAAGCTATCTTTTGAGAATATGACCATTGAACTGAATATATTCAATGTAGAACAGGAATCCACCCAGCATGCTGATGTAAATATAATTCAAGAAAAAATTTATGAACTCATTGACATTAACGATGAGGAAGTCGATCTCGAGTCTAGTTTTGGCCAATTAATGAATCTGAGGACATCAATGAAATTCCTATAGACAATAGGACAAGCCAGAGACAAGAACCTTTTACTGAATCAATCATGGAAATGATTAAACTATCACCCAAGCCATCAATAGGGGAGGCACCCAAATTAGAATTGAAACCCCTCATCGAGTATCTTAAGTATGCATATTTAGGTCCAGTGAAAATATTGCCTGTAATTATCGCATCTGATCTAAATCCTAAATAAGAGGAGGAGTTGTTAGCAATCCTGAGAGAGAATCGTGAAGCAATAGGTTGGACCATGGCTGATATTAAGAGAATAAATCCTTCCATAGTTTCATAGAGGATAGACCTAGAGGAAGAGGCCAAACCAACTAGAGATGCTCAGAGAAGACTTAACCCAGCAATAAGGATATAGTCAAAAAGAAAATCCTAAAGTTATTTGATAATAGAATTATCTATCCCATCTCTGATAGCTCATGGGTAAGTCCTGTATAAGTAGTACCCAAAAAGTCTGGGATAACAATGGTCCAGAATGAAACTTATGAACTTATCCCAAACAGGGTGGAGAGTCTGTATAGACTATAGAAAACTAAATGCTGCGACAAAAAAAGATCACTTTTCATTACCGTTTATTGATCAAATATTAGAAAAATTAGTCGGACAAGAATTCTACTATTTTCTCGATGGATACTCCGACTATAATCAGATCCCCATAGCTTCCGAGGATCAGAAAAAGATTACATTCACTTGTCCATTTGGAACCTTCACTTATAGGCGTATGCTCTTTGGATTATGTAATGCACCGGCAACCTTCCAGAGATGCATGATCCGTATTTTTCTATATGATTGAATGATTCTGAAATTTTTATGGATGACTTTTCTGTCTTTGGCCCTACCTTCTCCAAATATTTAGATCATCTAAGATTAGTCCTAGAAAGATGTAAGGAGAAGCACTTAGTTCTTAACTGAAAAAATGCCAATTCATGGTAAGAGAAGGAATAGTTCTTGGCCATGTAGTTTCGAAAAAAGAATTGAAGTAGACAAAGCCAAAGTATACCTAATTGCAAGTCTTCCACCATCCAAGTCTGTCAAAAAAATCTATTCATTTTTAGGACATGCTAGATTCTACAGAAGATTCATTGTCAATTTCAGCAAAGTAGCTCACCCATTAACAAACCTGCTAGTAAACGAAACCAAGTTTGAGTTCACTCTTGAGTGCTTAGAGTCTTTTGAATTTTTTAAAAAGGCATTCGTTTCAGCTCCCATCATTCATCCTCCTATCTGGTCTGAATCTTTTGAACTCATGTGTGATGCATTCAATCATGCTGTGGGTGCAGTTTAGGTTAAAAAATTAATAAGCTGCCTAGAGTTATTTACTATGCAAGTAAAATCTTAAATGATTGCGCAGCTTAATTACACTATCACTAGAAAGGAGTTCCTAACCGTTGTCTTCGTCCTAAAAAAATTTAGATCCTATTTGGTTTGGTCACATGCTATTATCTATACTGATCACTCAGCCATTAGACATCTCCTAGCAAAGAAAGATGCCAAGGCACGCTTGATACGATGGATCTTACTTCTTCAAGAATTTGATCTAGAAATTAGAGATAAAAAAAGAACAGAAAATGCAATAGCTGATCATTTATCCTGAATCATAGTCACGCTATCTAGTAAACCATCCATCAATGAATTTTTTTCTGATGAACAGCTCATGTCTATGTCTATTGAACCATGGTATATTGATATTGTCAACTATTTAGCCATTGGTAAAGTCCCTTCTCACTAGACCACTCAGGACAGACACAAATTTTTTGCCCAAGTGAAGTATTTCATTTGGGATGATCTCTACTTTTTTAAGCAGTGTTCTGACCAAATCATTAGAAGGTGTATCCCAGATAATGAGGTTAGAAGTATTTTATCTTTCTGTCATGATCAAGCATGTGGTAGTCATTTTGCGTCTAAGAAAACTGCTGCCAAAATCCTCCAATATGGATTCTATTGGCCCAATTTATTTAAGGATGCATACGAGTACTGTAGAAACTGTGCTCAATGCCAATAAATGGGGCGAATCACTAAGAGAAACATGATGCCTCTCAATCCAATCTTGGTGGTTGAAATTTTTGATGTGTGGAGGATTGATTTTATGGGTCTATTTTCAAACTCATTTGGAAATGAGTACATTTTAGTAGCTATCAACTATGTCTCAAAGTGGGTAGAAGCTATTCCCTATAGATCTACTGATAGCAAAGTAGTTATAAAATTTTGAAAAAAAAATTTTCCCATTTTGACACTCTTAGAGCAATCATTAATGATCGAGAGACACACTTTTACAACCGACTCTTTGCCATATTAATGAAAAAATATAATGTCATTCACAAATTAGCCACATCTTATCATCCTCAAATCAGTGGGTAAATAGAAGTGTCCAATAGACAGATCAAACAAATGCTAAAGAAGACTATTAATACCAATAGAAAGGATCGGTCCTTGAAACTAGTTGATGTACTATGGGCATATCGAACCGCTTTCAAGACCAATCTAGGAATGTCTTCCTATATGATTGTGTTTGAAAATCTTGCCACTTACCTGTTGAGCTAGAGCACAAAGCCATGTGGGCCATTAAAAATTTAATATGAACTTAGACGTAGCCGAAAACTACAGAAAGCTTCAAATTAATGAATTAGAAGAACTTACAAATGAAGCTTACGAGAATGCTAAGGTGTATAAGGAACGAACCAAAGTACTCCATGATCAAGCAATTATAAGAAAAGCTTTTACTTATGGATAAAAAGTTCTCTTGTACAATTTCAGATTACATCTATTTTCTGAAAAGTCTAGGTCTAGATGGACAGGACCATTCTTAGTTAAAGAAGTCTTCCCACATGGAGCTATAGAAATTGAAAATTCAAGCAATGATGCTGTGTTTAAAGTTAATGGTCAAAGATTAAAATCATTCTTGGAACTGCCTAAACAATCTTTTGACGAAGCCATGGTTCTCTATGAACCAACTTATCTCGATTAATTTGCTTGCAATATTTTGTCTGACTGAAGACATTAAACTTAGTGCTTCTGGGAGGCAACTCAATTTCTTTATACTAATATCTTTTCTACTGAATAAACAGAAATGCGTATCTTCGGATTTCAGACTTTCAAGTCAACATATACCAGATCACCTTCAAAATAAAAATACATATTCACCAGGTGACATCTTTCTTTTTCTTTCTTGCATTACATTTTCTTTCTTCCTTCATTAGAGATAATGATATTTAATTAGAGGGTAGCAAAATTTTCTAAAATATTTTAAAAATTTAAAAATATACCCCATAAAATCTTTGAAATTTATTTAAAAAAATCTTTTAAAAAAAGCTTTGAATAAACTATGTGTTAGAATCTTGAGCAAAATATATTAGAAAAGAATAATAAGAGTTAGAGAGTATTTACTAATGACTATAGCGAGTTAGGGAGTAGAATAGTTGGGCAGACTTTTAGGATCTTACTTAGATTACCTAAAGGCTATTATCACTTCTAACTGCACATGCACACTGATAATGTAAAATAGATACTGATTGTGAGACCAACTGAGGATTCAATTATCACTTAAAGTTGGTGATTGATATACACTCTAATCAAAAATTTGAATTTAAGAAAAGAGCTACCTACCTAAAATAAAAATGCAAAACACAGAGTATATATGGATTATCTTAAGCTTAGTAACCAGATCTCTGCACCTAAGTCAAGTGTGGAGGTTCGCTTCAAACGGTGAGGGAAAGCCAGGATGCTCAGCACTAAATAAAAGAAAGAAAAGAGAAAAAGAAGATAGTGTGAAAGCTATCTTAGTTCATGAACTTTATTGGGAGTATATAAAAATTAACCGAATAAGATAATAAGAGAAGATACATTTGACTTGTACAAGCTAGCACACAAATTCTAAGTTGATCATCACAAACACAAGTACCGTAGATCTTTAGATGTATTCTAAGGAAGTTTTTGATTGTACTAACTACGAAATTTACTTTTAAAACTCAATATTTAGTTAGTGATACTTGCTAAACTCTTTAACTTTCAATCTTAGGTCTACTTTTGTAATAGATGATTTTAATGAAATGTTGTCAAAAAAAAATTTTATATATTGTATTGCTAAGGGACTAGCAATAAATAAGTTAGAGGATGTGATAAGTGCATAAATTTATCTATAAAGATATTAATTTATATATTAAATTATTTTATTTTTTAAATTGATGTTTCTTTATGTATTTTATACGAAAGAGATGCATCAATATGAAAAACCTGATCTGCAGATTTAAAAAAATCAAAATAAATTTAAATTTAAATTAAAAATTAATTTAATTTAATCCGTAAGCTAGTGGTCCACCGCGAAACACTCGCTCCGCAAAGAAGAAGATGGCATTTAAAATGGTGGGGTAAGATGAATTTAAAGTTAATTATGAATTTAGCTGGTTGCTGGCTGATGTGTGGGTCCAACGGCATTTAATGGAGGCTGGGCTTTGTGTTGAAACGGGACTTGGACGCTTAAGTGGGAGCTGGCGCGGTTTCTTTTTTTATCATACGCGACCTGAGCTCGCGGGTGTGCGGACGTGGCAAAGCAGCGAAGCGAGCAGGGAATGCGCGGCGCGGCCTAGAGCTTCATGCGGAACGAATACGGAAATAAAGACACAAAGAAAAAAAAACAACAGAAGGCAGCGCATGGAATCAAAAGAAGGATAAGCGGCGGAGACGTGCGACAGAAAAATAAAATAAAAAAAAGTTTTTTTTAATCCCATATTGCTTAGTCATAAAAATTTGTTTTTATCAATATTTAAGTGAGATATCTCTTTTCACATCGAGACCACTGTGATATTTTATTCTCATTTTCTTCTATCCTTCAAAAGTACAAAAAGAAGAGTCAGCCAAAAAAAAGTTGGCCCCACACCAAAAAAGAGAAGTTAAATTCTGTAAAAAAATTTATTTTATTTTTTGTTCCAACTCCAAACCTCGTTAATGGTTTAGGAGTTAAAAATTTTTGTATCAAAATTTTTATTCAACAATAATTAATTTTTTTCTATTTAATTTTTATAATTTTAATTTCTACAATAGAGTAGTTTAAATTTCTGCATCTTTTAATTCTGTAATTTTAATTTCCACAAGTTAAATTCTAACAAGTAGAATAAGATTTTATTTTATTTATTTTTTTAACTTCAAATCAAATTATGTCTGGCTAAGCAATCCCTCTGGGGTTTACGATAAGGCTAGACCATGAATAGAAGTCTTTTTCGTGAAATTTTTTTTTCAAACTTTTAATTTTTAGAGTTCTTCTCCCTTCATCTCTCTTGTCAAGAGACTTGATGGACTATCATTGGGTCAGAATTCCTTTATAGTCCACGCTTAATTCTGTACAAGAGTGCATGATTAGTAAAAAGCTCATAAATCTCTAAATCCTTTCTTCTCCTTCTTTGTAGAAACTTTAATGAGTTATAGTTGGGTTTGAGCCCCTTCATAGCCCATATTTGAATAATACAAGAGAAATAGAGAAAGAAAAAATCTTTTAATTAGGGTGAAAGTGAAATACTTGATGGATCGTAGTTGAGTTAAATATCTTCATGATCTATGCTTATTCATGTTTTACACCTTAATTAAGGAACATTATAAGAAAACTATAGGAAGGCTCTCTAATTCATTGGTCTAGTGGATTCAAAAGCCCTAGATCTTTTA
>KE504823.1:73086-98815 GCA_000441515.1 Elaeis oleifera
ATTCCCTCCTTTAAGTCCCTTTTATAACTTCAAGGAATGGTAGAGAGTAATCTGGGTTGAAATAGAGCCGTTAGACCACATTAAATGAGCATTAAATACAATTAAAACGGATGAAAACTAGCCGTTGCAGAACTTTTCCGACACAGGAGTCGATCCTAGGGTCAACTCATGCTTGGGGGTCGACCCTGGGGTCGACCTCCGTGAAAAAATAGCAGAAAATAAGGTTCTGTAAATTTGGCTTAAAAACTGCAGGGGTCGACCCATGGGGTCGACTCATGCCTGGGGGTCGATCCTAGGGTCGACTCACAGACTGTGCCAATCAAAAAATCTGCGTGCCATTCAAAAAATTCTGCGTGCCATTCAGCCCTTTGTGCCATGGGTCGACCTATGGGGTCAACTCATGAAATTCAAACCTGAATATCTTTCAAAATACTTATCCAAAAATATTAAAATTTACTCCAATAGACTTCACATCTCTTGTACTTACTCTTGAGGCTTTCGAATCAAGTTTTGATAAAATTATGATTTTGTCCCTGAAATACAATAAATCTTTTTTCAAACGAAAATCATTAGCAACCCTCTCAAATGCTTTGTAGTCATCAAAATCAATTCAAGGAGCAACATTGAGGGAATGAATCATGGTATTTGTGAAAAATTTGGTGTATGCTCTCTCATACTAAATTATCTAAATCCTTTTGAGATGAAGTGATGAGAACTATCATAGATTTGATCAATCTTTCTCCTTCAATTTCTCTGCAAGATGATATGCCAGAAAGAGTTTGGATTGGGTAAGATGTTTCACATAATCACTTAAGGATATTTGGCTACAGAGCATTTATTCATATCTCTAAAGATAAGAGATCCAAGCTTGATGGAAAGCCTTAATAATGTTCTTCTTAGATTATGCACATGAAGAATTTGGTTAAAGAATTATAAGATCCAGTTGATAAAAAATTATCAGAAACAGAAATATTATGTTTCTAAAAGATCAAACTATTAAAAATTGAAAAGGTTAAGAAGCCAAAGCCTATCACTAAAACTTATATTGATCTGGGTCTAGTGCCTCCTACCATGATGAATAATGATAATAGGAGAGATATATAGGAAGATGATGGTAATACAATTGATGATCCTATATCTGATAATGATATGGTAGATGAGCATATGGAGCAAGCTCCTTTAGAACCATCAATTGAGCCTCAATTAAGAAGATCTACTAGAGAGCATCATTCATCTTAAAGATATTTTGCTCATGAGTATGTGATGATCACTGATGAGAGAGAATCAGAATGCTACCAAAGATCATAAATCATGAGCAAAAGAGACAATGGTTAAAAATCATGCAGGACAAGATAAAATCCTTACATGATAACTATACATTTGAGTTGGTAGACTACCTAAGGATAAGAGAGTACTCAAGAATAAGTGGGTGTTAGAATAAAGATTGAAGAGGAGCTCACAGCCAAGGTACAAGACACGGTTGGTTGTGAAGAGATTTCATTAGAAAAGGATATTTTGAAGAAATTTTCTTATCTGTGATTAAGATGTCTTCAATCCGAACTATTTTGGTTTAGCTACTAGCATGAATTTAGAAATTGAACAACTTGATGTAAAAACTGCTTTTCTTCATGAAGACTTAAAGGAGAAAATTTACATGAAGTAGCCGAAGAATTCACAGTTAAAGGCAAAAAGCATCTTGTATACAGATTATAGAAGAACTTATAGGGACTCAAGAGGGTACCTCGATAGTGGTATGAAAAATTTGATTCCTTCATAATAGATCTTGGGTATAGAAAATTATTCTAATTATTATGCATTTATAAAAAAAATTTGATGAAGACTTCATTATTATCTTGCTTTATGTGGATGACATGTTAATTATTGACCATAATACTAGAAAGATTGAAAGCTTGAAAAGAGAGTTGAGCAAATCTTTTTCAATGAAAGACTTGAAGCAGGCTAAACAAATCCTTAGCATGAGAATTACTCATGATAGGAAGAGAAAAAAACTTTGATTATCTCAAGAGAGATATATCGAAAGAGTACTTGAAAAGTTCAATATGAGCAAGTCTAAATTGAATTTCTCTCCACTTGCAAGACACTTCAAGTTAAGTTCCAAATAATGTCCTCCAAGTGAGAAAGATAAAGAAAAATGAAAACAAATTTATACATCCGTATTTGATAGTTTGATATACGCTATGATGTGCACAAGATCAGATATTGCTCATACAGTAGGTATTGCAAATTGGTTTCTCTATAATCTTAGTAAGAAATATTAAACAGCTGTTAAATAGATCCTCAAGTATCTCAAAGATACTTCTACAGTCTGTTTATACTTCAGTAAAGATAAACCAATATTGAATAGATATGCAGATGCAGACATGGCTGGTGATATAAATTCTAAAAAGTCTACATCATGATATTTAATATTTTTTTTGGGGAGCAATGCGGTAATCTAAATTACAAAATGTATTGCTTTGTCACTACAGAGGTCGAGCATATTGCAATTCCAAAAGTTTATAAAAGAACTTTGTGGATGAAAATTTTTTAAAGAGTTGGACCTAGAATAAGAAAATACATACTTTATTGTGACAATCAAAGCATCATCCATCTTTCAAAGAATCTAATATTTATTTAAGATCCAAATATATGATATGAGCTATCATTTAGTTTGAGATACTTTGGAGATGAAGTTGCTTTATCTTCAGAAAATCCATACTGATGACAGTAGATCAACTTTGATAATTAAAATCTTATTCATGAAAAAGTTGATTACTTGCAGAGAGAAAGCGGGCTTAGTGGAACCTCCCACATAAGTCAGGAAGGAGAGATTTGTTATATGATCCCTTCTTATGTGGGATCCACAACCTTAAAATAAAATAAAAAGAAACATGGGTGTTTTAGGTTACGTATTTTGTTTGGGCCTGAATTGTGTTCACAACAAAGGAGTTGTGCAGTGTAAAAATAGAGGCGGCAGCAATAGGAAAGAAGAAAATAAGAGAATTTTGGTGCTATTTTATCAAATAATCAGATGGTTGATTGTATTTTGATTTTGATAAAAATTCAGTATATTATTCCTGACATTGAGAGCTACAAGCTAAATAATTTTGATCTTTGAAAAAAAAATATTAATTATTTAAGTATCCACACGTTTGATGAGATCTGCCCTCTATTCTATTTATTCTTAAGATCTGCTTTATTGGTCAATATTATTTTATTGTCAAAGTCAAGATTTATTCTTGATGATATATTTATGTAATCTCTAGTTGATCTAAAGATGACCTTCAGTAATCCCATATTCTAAATAGTGGAAGATTCATATAAAATTATGGTGTTCTTTTATGGATTGCTTGATTATTTTTGCTTATTAATTATCTCATTAGATCATAGAGATTATTGTTGCTTTGCGATATCTCATTTATTTGCATATAAAGAGAAAAAATTTGTGGCATTATTGTTCATGATTATAATTTTTCCAACAACTTGAGGCCAGTTATTTCTCTCCATATGTTGGCACTTATAGAAGGAGAGGAATAGTAAGTTTCTTAAAGAAATCATCTTCAATATAACAAGTAGTTTTCAGCAACTATATATTATAGTTTTATATCTTTTTTTGGAATAAATATTTTAGTGTTATCTTGGAGCTCCTTATCCTGGTCGGCTTTGAAGTATCAGCATGTTCGCTCATTGTTGAAAAGCATCTTGCTTTTAGGTGCTTGACTCCTTGTTCTATATCTTTCTTTTGCCAACATTTTTCTTAAGTTCTCCTTCTCTTTGTTAGAACTTTATATTTTCTTTCCATAAAAAAATGATGATAATTCTCTACTCACCCTTCAGAAAAAATTGCAGCGTACCTATGAAATTATTTAGTACAAAGCTTCCTAGTTATATTACTTTCCAAATAGTAGTAGGTCTAAATAGACATACAACTACGTTTATGAATATGCTATAGAAGTTTTGAAGCATATTATGTTCGAAATCACAGGACGCAATAAATTCACAAGTGGTTTTGAAGTATATGAACTTAAGATGTCAATTTGAAGCCCTATCTATTCAGAAAAGTTTTGACAATAATATTTATAATATAATGAGTTATCCTACACCGAGCTTGAGAGGCTCGGGAATCAATGTTGCTGCCAATTCTTGAGCTAACTCCAAGGTCAGTGGGTCTTATAAGTTCTGAGTTGAGGTGGAGGTCGGTCCTGAATAAAGTGAGCCGAAGTGCACAATGCACTAACCGGTGAGGATTGTGCCTGCAATAAAGTCCCTGATTGGAAGTATTTTTGGAAGGACCTCCGATGCTCATCTCAGTGGATAATCAGACAAGAGGGCTTGCAAGGGTTATGACTTACCTGGGGTCCTCCTTTTCCCCTCTATTTATAGAAGGGAAGCAGCAGTCCTTCCCACTTTGAGTGGTGGCCATTATGGAATGTGTGTGCGAATCGCATTGGCAGAAATCACATCTCGCATTCGAGATGTGATGCAGGCTAGCCATTGCTTGGCTGTTGTGCCGATCCTCTCCTGCACAGTTAGGATTGCCTTATCTGGTTTACCATGATTAGAGGGATGATCTCTTTCTAGATCGAAAGGCCTACCTAATTGGACCAATCTCCTCCTCATCCTCAATCGAGGATGTCAAGTTGGCAATTTTTGGTGATTCCGGCATTGACAATCAATGAGTGAAATCTCCATTGAACTTAAAATCACAACATACAAAGCCAATCCACTTAATCCACTGTACATTAACATTAGGCATGATTAGATAAATATATGTACAAAGAGACTTTGCCCTTCTAAAATGCCTTTGTTTGACTCATGAACTTCGCCTTAGCCAACCAAACTCCTACTAAGGTTAACCAAAGGCTGATGTAGCATATTAGTAAAAAAAATGCAATATGATTTAGTACTGCTTTATGCTGCAAAAGAGAGTACTTATCATGTGGTATCATCCTATATTTATGTTATGGGACACCTATTAGATAATATTTGATTATTTATTACTTTTCTATTTTGGTCAAAAAAGTTCAATTGTTAAAAACTTTATTCTCAACTAGTTAATAAATTTTAATCCCACACTTGAAGGACTTTTGTAAGTCAAGGTGCATTTGATACTTCCTAAATTATTGGGCCCTATTTGGATATTCAGGCTTTTTGTGTCACTCACCACACATGCATGTGTATGCTCAGTTCATCGGGGTAGCTGCATCTGCAAATGATAATCGGAGGATGTGATCGTTCTCCTCGATCATTTTGTCAGAGGATGCTCTAGAGCTTAATGAGATCAAGACATGCGTGGTGCTAGCTCTCTACTAATTAGTCAGGAGAAGGATGCAGCTAGAGTTTCATTCGCACAAGAGAGGGTAGAGTGCTTGTTTCTTTTCTTCCTTATGCTGAGGAGACCAGATTATCCACATGGTGGAAAAGAATTGGCCCGATGTATTGCTAACCTAGTACACCGAGTGGAAAATATAATTTCCCCTCTTCATGTGATTGCTATCTTTAACTTTCTCTTTCTTTCTTCAACCTTTTCCACTACCTTTATGAATGTGATCGTTCTCCTCGATCATTTTGTTAGAGGATGCACTAGAGCTTAACAAGATCAAGACACAGATGGTGCTAGCTATCTACTAATCGGTCAGGAGATGGATGCAGTTAGGGTTCCATTTGCATGAAAGAGAGAGGGCGGAGTGCTTATTCTTTTTCTTCCTTATGCTGAGGAGGCCAGATTATCCCTATGGTGGAAAAGAATTAGCCCGATGTATTGTTGAGCTAGTACACCGAGCAAAAAATATAATTTCCACTACTTTATGATTCTTTTCCATATATAATTTTCCTCCTATTTGTATATGTTCAAATGTATTAATCTCGGACAATTGAAGGAGTTAATCAGATCAAGCTTTCCATGTGTTTATGCTGTCCCAAAGAGAAGCAAGGTTGAACAAAAATCATATGGGGCGGGCTCTATAAAAGATCATATGGGGTGAGCTTCACAATGTGCCACATGTCTCTTAATACTAATCTTAAAGTATGAGTCTAAAAGTCAAAGACTTTTTCTACTGAAGGAGTTATTAGTCTCATGATTAAAGCATTCTCTTTTTTCTTCGTTTTCAGTACATAGCGATATATACTATATAGCTATATGATACACATTAAATATATAACCAGATGATACATACTGTAAGCTTTTTTGATACACATCCAACAATGATCTAATATATACCTACAGCTAAATTGATATATGGTTTACCAAACTTAGTATTCATCAGTACACATTATATGACTAATTGATATACATCTAGCAAAATATTCATCCAACATCTCAATACACACTTCTAGATAAAGCGATACATAATTTTCAAAATATAGCATTGGTCAGTACACAGTATGTGAGCAAATAATACACACCAGATAGCTTATTGATATATACTATAAGTATTTTGATACACACACAGTAATGACCCAATACACACCTTGAGGCTCTTTCTTCCCTTCCAAATTTTTCTTCTTTTTTAAGATCTTTGTATTTAAAAGTTTATAGAAACTATGTATCATTTTATATAGAGGTGTGTATTGGGATATCGGATAAATATTTTACTAGATGTATATCAACTGATCATATACTGTGTATTAGTAAATACTAAGTTCGGTAAATTATGTATCAATTTATCTGTAGGTGTGTATTAGATCATTACTGAGTGTGTATCAAAAAAACTTCTAGTATGTATTAATAAGCCATCTAATATGTATCATTTACTGATGTACTATGTATTGATGAATACTATATTTTAAAAATTATGTATCACTTTATCTAGAGGTGTGTATTGAGATGCTAGATGAATATTTTACTAGATGTGTATCAATTAATTGTATACTCTATATAAGTAAAACTAAATTCGGTAAACTATATATCAATTTAGCTGTAAATGTGTATTAGATTATTACTGGATGTGTATCAAAAAAGCTTACAATATGTATCATCTAATTATATATTTAGTGTGTTTCATATGATTATATGGTATGTATCACTATAAATTAAAAATGAGAAAGAAAGAGAATGCTTTAATCACGGGACTAATAACTCTATTAGTAAAAAAAATTTTAACTTTAGACTCATATTTTAATATAAATATTAAGAGACATGTGGTATATTGTGAAATCTGCCCCATATGATCTTTTATAGTCCCGCCCATATGATTTTTGTTCAGCAAGGTTGACTTAAGGATCAGCATACCTTTGGAATGTTGGAGTCACTAACCAAGCCCAAGGCATAATAAAGTTCTTAAGCCAGTGTCTAGCACATTCCATCTAGATTTCCCTTTTTCTTTTTGAATTTTTATGGTTATAAATTATGTTTTGAAAACTATCTTCAACGAATCTTTGAGTTTTATTCATAGTTTTGTCATCCAATTTTTTTGCCTTGCTGATTTATTAATATCTATATCCAACAACACCAACTCAAAGCATTGGATAACCATCAGGATATCAAATAGGAAGAGAGAAACTGCATAGAGAATCACTTCTTTATATAAATCATAGTCATGTATATATCTAAAGTAACACCTTGCTTATCATAAAAATTTGTCACTCATGACAACTTCAAAAACAACATGTGAGAAAATCCAGTTTAGCTAGAAAAATTTAGAAACTATTGAAAATGATTCTTCCATACACATGGACTGAAAAAACTTTCAACGAAAGAGGAAGAGTAACAGCTAATATACTAGAAGATATTAACTATAAAATAATTATTTCAGATCTCTTTAAAGATAAAATTTACTTAAATTATTCCAAATTTAATAACTTTAGTAACCATGCACATCAGCACATGCATTGTAATTAGTTTAAACCTATAAAACTCATGAGACTAAAATGAGGCAGGATAAATAACCATAAAGGGGTGTTTAGTTCGCAATCAAAATTGAAATCGAAATAAATTAGAATTGAAATCAGAATGGCTAAATCCTCTGAAGCATTTGGTTCATAATCAAAATTAGAATCAGAATTGGAATAAAATTTAAATTCTTAGGAGAGAGTAAGGATTGAGTTATAGGTAGATTGGACCATTTCTATTCTATCCCGAAATAAGAATGATTTGAATGGAAGTCATCCATTCCCATTTCAATTCTAGACCCCAACTTCTCTCAACCAAACATCTACTAAGAATGTTAATATTGACATCATAATTTAATATAACTTAACCAACATGTCCCAAGATGAAGTAGGTATCCAACTAATCCACGATAAACACACTTCATTTCCTAATATCAAGCTACCAGGTTCAACCAAGGCCAAATCTTCCTTGAAAATAGGCCTTGATCATTGTCTATTTTTGAAACCAACAGTAAAAAGGAAGGGCAATGGATGATCCATGAATAAATTAATTTTTTGCAACTCAATCCTACTTATGCCAACAAATTAAACATCAAGGAAGCCATAAATTATCTAATATGTGTGAACTTACTAACATGAGTTCATACCAGGTTTTTCTTCTATTTATAAAGCAATGATGAGTACATCTTAAAATGACATTATCATTTGTATAACTTAATGTTTGATAGGTTTAGATTATGTGTTGGTGCATTACATCAGCCTCGAGACACATGGCATCATCATACGAGATCAAATCTTAAAGCATCAGATCCCGGCATACCAATTTACCCATAAAATAGATTCAGCTCAGTATTTTATCGAGCTGAATAAAGACATCCTTATACTCTCTAGATGACGTCTCTACTGACAAAAATGTTCAGATTGGATATATGCCGATTTGAACCCTAGTCTTCTCCATCCTAAAATGTTATGGCATCCTTATTTCACCCCGATCTTCGAGGTGAGTTATTATTGTGGCAGACTTGACTATTCTGTAAATACCCATAGTGGTTTTCTCAACCAGACCACAGCTGGTCACGATCTCACGTCCAGTGCATATGCACAGCTGTACGTCAGCTCATTTACAGATGATCTCTAACTGTCTAACAAACTCCTCTAATAGCCTAATAAATTCTAGAATGGCCTCCTCAATCCCTCTATAAATAGAGGATCAGAAATCCTCCATGGGTAAGTCCAATTCTCAGAAATTAGGAGAAATTATGCCAGTAGACAATTAAGCCAGGCTCTTGGCTCTTACTCAGTTCTCCTCCAGTTCTATCTAATTTCTCTTGCTCTTTCACTCTTTTCCACCTCCTTTCTCAAGGCTCAAACTGACTTAAGCATCGAAGGATCAAGAATCGGAGGATCTCCACCTGATTTTTTGACTGATTTTGCAGATTGAAATAGTTTTTACCAGATCGAGAGGATTGCTCCAGTCCAATCTCACCCAAGTTGATTCATTCTATCCAGATGTCGAGCCCTGTGGCAACAGATTGACACTAGAAGGAGGGCTTGATTTCTTCATGAAAAAGATGGTCAAAGCAAGAGCTCAGCATCCCTCTCCCTCTGCTCTAGAAGGAGTACCGGAGGTGCCACCTTAATAGCCAATTACCATTGATCTTCAGCAAATCAGCTTCCTTGTTCAGCAAGTTCAAGTTCTGACAGCAGTTGTTCAACAGCTTCAAAAGAAAGAGGAGCAACCATCGAAAGAAGCTCTTTCCCCAAATGATTTGTCTCAATATAACCCTCAGCCAGTCCATTAAGATGAACATCACATTGATGAGGCTGATAGCAAATTTGCCTCCAGCACTCTGAAAGTTCAAAGAGGGGGTGACCTAGAGCACAAGATCTTAGATCTTGAAAGGTATATGTTGGAGCTCCAGGTAGGGGACTGATCTTAAAATAAAGATAGTTTCAATCTTCGATCTTCTTTTCTCATGAAATCTTGAATGAACCTATTGCAAACCGATTTAAGATGCCCGCCATCGAGTCTTTTGATGGCTCTGCTAATCTAATGGATCATATCGAGGGCTATAGGGCCCTCATAGCTTTACAAGAGGCTTTCGATGCCCTATTATACATTGCTTTTCCTATAACCCTCAAGAAGGTAGTGAGAGTTTGATTTTCTGGACTCCCACAGGGGTCCATCTCTTTTTTGAGCAGCTTGAGAGATTGTTTGTCATTTATTTTGGCACTAACATACCTCATTTGAGGCATATAGAGTCTCTTCTCTGTTCAGCAGCAGGAAGGAGAAGATCTCCAGAAGTATATGGCTCATTTCAATGTGGCCATCCTACAGATGAAAAATTTTAATGAATCAGTTGTCATGTCTACTTTGAAAAGGGAACTCCAGAGCAATCGTCTGATTTTTTTCTTTGAATAAAAATTTTTCTGATACCTATGATGAGATGTTCGATCAGGTACGTAAATACGTTCAAGTCGAAGAAGAGGAGGCTATCTTAAGGCAGGCGAAAAAGGATAAAAATAAAAAAAAGGCCAAGAAAGAGTGATGAGCGGACTGAAAATTTAAATCAACCTCAAAAAAATTCAAGGTCAAGAAGCCCATCTCAGTATTTAATTCATATGCCCCTCTGTCCGCTCTCCGAGCTCAGATTCTAATGGAGATTGAAGGAGAGAAATATCTCCGAAGATTAAGTCCTTTGAGGACCCCACCAGAGAAGAGAGACAAGCAAAAGTTTTGCCACTTTCATAAAGATCATGGCCACGACATCGAGGAATGCAGACAGTTGTAAGATGAGATAGAAATCCTGGTGCACCAGGATTACCTCAGTAAATATGTCAGACCGACCAAATCTGGGGAATACAGACCGCCAACAGAAAGAACTTTTGATGATCACAACCGACCAACTGCTGGTATTATCAATATGATATCCAGTGTCTTGCCTGGCACTAATAACCCATCCCCCAAGAGGCATAGAACTGAAGATTTTTTTTTTTGAAAATAATGTAAAGAGATCCAAACCCACATAATGATGCTATCATCATCTCTATGATGATAGCAAAATATGATATAAAAAAAATTCTTATTGATAATGAAAGCTCTGCCGATGTATTGTTCTATGATGTTTTCTTAAAAATAAATCTGATCGGACAGCTTAGGCAGATCAGTACTCTCCTCATCGAATTCTCAAAAAATTTAGTGATAGCTAAAGAAGAAATTACTCTACCAGTTACGGTAGGATAGGAACCAAAACAATCAACAGTACAGCTCATTTTTTTGATAGTCAGAGTCTTATCTACTTATAATGCTATCCTTGATCGACCTAGTCTTAATGCCCTCAAGGCCATTGTCTCTACTTGCCATCTGCTAGTACGTTTTTCGACTAAGAAAGGAGTTAGTGAAATGTGTGGCGACCAGACGGTAGCTCGATAATATTTTATAATTTCTACTAAAATGAATCAATCAGCAGAAACTGTGCTAGTTGATATACCAAACATGTTGGATAAGGTCAGAAAAATCTGAGATGAATCGACGAAAAAGCTAGAAGCCATTCCTTTAAGAGATGATCCGAAAAAAATGATCTAAATCAATGCGAATCTTAAACCTAGCTTAAGAGAGAGACTGATTAATTTTCTACAAGCAAATACTAACGTCTTTACTTGGTCAGCTTCTGATATACCTGACATCCCAGCTGAGGTAATTATTCATAAACTAAATGTAGATCCAAACTTCAAGCCGGTTTAGCAGAAGAAAAGAAGTTTCATCCCGAAAAGGCAAAAAGTCATTGATGAAGAAGTTGATAAGTTTTTAAAAGCAAGATTCATCAGAGAAGCTCACTACTCGAAGTGGATAGCCAATGTTGTTATGGCCAAGAAAGCTAACAGCAAATGGAGAGTCTGCATTGATTACAAAGATCTCAATAAAGCTTGTCCGAAAAATAAATTTTTTTTTGAGAATTGATCAACTTGTAGATGCTATCTCTGGTCACAAACTTCTCAACTTTATGGATACTTTTTTTGACTATAATCAAATCCAAATGGCTCCAAAAGATAAAGAAAATACTATCTGTGTCATCGAAAGAGGTTTATATTGGTACAAAATAATATCTTTTGGTCTTAAAAATGCAGGTGCTACATTCCAATACCTCGTCAACAAGATTTTCAAATAATAAATTGATCAGAATATGGAGGTCTATATTGACGACATGATAGTAAAGAGCATCGAGAAGGATCGGCATATTATCGATCTGAAGGAAGCATTTAGAGAACTTAAAAGGCACCAGATGAAACTCAATTCCAACAAATATACTTTTGGAGTTAGCTCAAATAAGTTTCTTGGCTTTCTCATTAATCAAAAAGAAATAGAAGCTAACCTTAAAAAGATGAGAGCTTTATTGAAAATGAAATGTCCGACTTCCATTAAAGAAATCCAGTAACTCACCAAATGGGTGGCAGCCCTCAGTCGATTTATCTCCAGATCAGCTGAAAGATGCCTTCAATTTTTTAAAATATTGAGAAATATCAAAAATTTCAGTTAAACAGAAGAATGTCAGACTACTTTTGAAGATCTTAAGAAGTATCTTGGCTCTCCACCTCTACTTTCTAAGCTAATCGAGGGTGAAGAACTGTGCATATATATTTGTGTCTCACCTTTTGCAGTCAACTTGGTTCTTATCCAAATAAAGAGAATTCAAAAGCCTATCTACTATACCAGCAAACTATTATGGGATGCAGAGATCTGATATAAAAGACTAAAAAATGATATATGCTTTAATCGTGGTAGCCTAGAGACTTAGACCTTACTTCCAAGCTCATACTATGACAGTACTGACAGATCAACCGCTCAAATCGATTTTACAAAGAGTTGATACTTCAGATCGAATTGCCAAATGGGCCATTGAACTCAGTAAATTTGATATCTACTACCGACCTCAAACTGTAGTTAAAGATCAGGTGTTAGCTAATTTTATCGTGAAATGTACTGTTCCAGATGATGGGTCAATCCCGACAAGCCCTAAAAGTGATGATTCATTCTGGATCCTATATGTAGATAGAGCTTCAAATTTTCAGAGAAGTGGCACCGGTTTGATTCTGACTAGTTCTGAAGGGTTCATAACTGAGTAGATCCTGAGATTCAATTTTAACACTTCTAATAATGGTGCTGAATGTGAGGCCCTAACAGTAGATTTCAAGATGGCAAAAGAACTCGGGGTCAAAAATTAAGATTTTACAGACTCATAACTTATAGTCGGCCAAGTTTGAGGTCAATTTGAAACCAAAGATTCTATGATGGCCTGTTACTTGAAGAATGTCAAAAATATTAAAAATTTGAAGAGCTTGAAGTGCTCCAAATTTTAGATTGAAAATATCTGAGCTTGCGTTCTATCGCACCTCGCCACTTCGAATTTTTTAGAATTAAATCAAAAAGTATTGATTGAACAATTGGATAGGCCTAGTATTGAAGTACTCTCCATATTTCAGATCGATTATGAGCCGAGTTAGATTGATCTCCTTGTGGATTACATATCTAAAGAAGTTCTACCCAATGATCCGATCAAGGCCAGAAGCATTAAAAGACAAGCTTCGTGGTATGTTCTCCAAGAAGGCCATTTATATAAAAAGTCTTATTCTCTTCCTTTACTTTGTTGCTTGACACCATATGAAGCTGATTACGTACTTCGAGAAGTGCATGAGGATATATGTGGAAACTATCTGGGGGGTAGGTCGCCTGCTTATAAAATAATCTGATAAAATTACTACTGGCCAACTATTCAAAAAGATGTAGCTGATCTTATCAATAAGTGCAACCAATACCAAAAGTACGTTAATATCCAACATCAATCTGCTGCTAAGCTTATTTCTATTACTATCCCTTGGCTTTTGCAATTTAGGGGATAGATATATTGGGGCTTTTCCCAATGGCGACAGGTCAAAGAAAATTTTTGATGATGGCTATTGATTATTTACAAATAAGCAAAAGCAGAACTATTAGCCCAAATCACAGAGAAAAAATATAAGATTTTGTTTGAAAATCTATAATCTACCGGTTTGGTTACCTCGGATCATCATCACTGATAATAGTCGGTAGTTTGATGACTCCAAGTTCAAGAAATTCTACTCCAAGTTTTATATTGATCACTGACTCACTTCTATTGGGCATCCACAGTCGAATGGTGAGACTGAAGTAATCAATAGAACTATCCTTCATGGTTTGAAGACAAGGCTCACTGATTCAAAAACTTATAAGACTGAAGAGCTACAGAGTATACTGTGGGCATACCGAACCACACATCGGATTCCGACAAGAGAAACTCCTTTCAGGCTCACTTATGGGACTGAAGCTGTGATCCTAGTAGAGATTAGCTTATTTTCTGATAGAGTCAAAAATTTTAAGAGGCAACCAACTCTGACCAGTTGAGGACCGACCTGAATCTTCTTGATGAAGTAAGGGAACAAGCCCATATCAGAATGACGATCTATAAGCAGAGGATCGCTAAGTATTACAATGCTCAGATGAAGTCGAAGTCATTTCAGAAGGGTGACTTCATTTTGAGATGAGCTGAAGTTTCAAAACCTACTGAGCAAGATAAATTGGCTCCCAATTGGGAAAAGCCTTATCGAGTCACTGATGCAGTTCGTCCAGGGGCTTATAGAATTGAGAATTTAGATGGATCTACTATTTTTTGCACTTAAATTTAAAATTTTAAAAATATTATCAATAGAAATACTCTAACGAGCTCTTTCTTGTACATCATGTCCTCCCATGTATCGAAATTCGATCTTTAAATTGGTAAAGCCCCATAGGGCATGATATATCAATCTGGATTTCAATCTGATAACGTCTCATAGGGCACGATATCTTAATCCGGATTTCAATCTGATAAAGCCCCATAGAGAACAATTATCTTAATCCAGATTTCAGTCTAGTAGAGCTCCGAAGGGCATGAATGTTTATCCGAATTTCAGTCCGATAGAGTCCCGCAGGGCATGAATGTTATTTGGATTCCAATCTGATAGAGTCTCAAAGGACATGAATGTTTATCCAGATTCTAATCTGATAAAGCTCCGAAGGACATGAATGTTTATCCAGATTCTAGTTTGGTAAAGCCCCAAAGGGCATGAATGTTTATCCAGATTTCAGTCTGGTAGAGCCCCGAAAGACATGAATATTTATCCAGATTTCAATCCGGTAGAGCCCCGAAGGATATGAATATTTATCCAAATTTTAGTCTGGTGGAGCCCCAAAGGGTATGAATGTTTATTCCAGATTTCAATCCGGTAAAGCCCTGAAGGGCATGAACGTTTACTCAGATTTCAGTCCGATAAAGCCCCGAAGGGCATGAATGTTTGTCCGAATTCAAGTCCGATAAAGTCCCGAAAGGCATACGTATTCCTCCGAATTTCAGTCTGAAAAAGTCCCAGAGGACTTGATCCCCCATCGATCAATGACTTGTGCCAGGTACAAGACAAGAGATTTTACATCGATTTCTTATCGATATGATGTTACATTGATATCTAGAGTGAGATTATCTTTGGGTTCTCTTGAAAATACTGACTTTCGGATCGAATTTTAAGATTTGATCCATCCATGATCATACAATAAAGGTACATCCAATCTGTTTTAATTAATGGGCGATGGGTGAATTTAAAGTTACCAGTCTTCGATTATGTTAAATTACTTATCAGTTTTTGATTCTGCTGAATTGCAAAGATACGTATGATTATTTCATCCTAACAAGTGATGAGATTTGCTAGACTACATGACTCAAGTATGCTTGAGAAGATATCCTTTGCATTGATATTTAAAGAAGTTACAAAAACAAGAACCCACATCGGGCTTATATATTTCAAAAAGGAAAAGAAGAGAAAACAAGACGACCTGCATTAGATCGGTACATCGCGAGAAGAAAAAACTATTGAATGATCACCGATGCATCGAAGTTCTCCTTGGTTGTTTCCTTCTTCGGTTGCTCCAGCTTCTCGGTATCGATGATGGCAGGCTCCACGGCTAGGGTGGGCTCCGATTTCTTACTAGCCTTGAGGACTTTAATCTCTACTGGGGGTACCACGGATATGGGCTCCACAACGATAGCTTCAGTTTTCTTCGCCTCCATAGGAGACCGGCCACACTCCTTCACTGGCTCCTTTGCCGCTTCGGGAGGCGACTCAAGAACCCCTTCACACCCATCTTGATGGCCACCTTTGGAGTGATCTTGGAGATATCAACCTTGGGATACAACTTTTGATCAAGTTACGACATTGGCTGAAGGCGTAGCCATACACACCTTCGGAGCTTTCGGACACTTTATCCTCGAACTCCTCGAAAGCCTTGTACAATTCCATTGCCGCCTTGTCTTGCTCTTTTTTGATTTATCTTTCCAAGGCCTCGATGGCTTTCTCATGAGCTTCATTGGCTTTTTCCATCTTTTTAAGCCTCGACTCTAGTTCTTATTTTCTCAACAACAGTGTGTAGGTCAAAGATCTTCTTCTCTTGCTCGTTATTTTTTGCTGAAGGTCCAACGAGTTCTAGTTCTTCTCCTTTAGGGCCTTCAGCTTCTCCTTGAGTCGATGTTTGAGTCCGACAGTGAGCTCAGACTTCTTTCTCTTTTTCTCCTGAAGGATGATTAAATTGACGTCCATGGCCTCTTTATTCTTAAGTAGATAGACCATATTCTCATGCATGACTTTAAAGTCAATAGCAATCTGTAGGACAAAAGATTCAGTTCGATCATTCACCGAAGTGAAAAAAGAAAAAAAAGAAAGAAAGAAATACTTACATGCATGAGTTGTTCAAATCTATGGTTGACGATCTCCTCTGGCTTATTCTTTCGACGTGCCTCCAGATCGATGGTCAGCATTACAAATTCAAGGAGATCTCGGCCTAGTCAAGGTCACTCCAAGAGTGACATTCTTGTTATAGCATCCCCTCAACCGAACTTGATGGGGCCCCAGAGACCATAGTCGGTTTGTGCTCGAGTTTCTTGGAAGGCGGTGTGGGTCGGTGTTATTGTTCTTGATACTCACCACGACGGGTTGGCAAGGCGGCTCCAATGACAATGCCCAGGGAGAATTCTGCGGTCCTCGGGAGGCTTCACTTCTCTTCGAGGTGATCGGGGAGGGAGTCACTGATGAAGATCGGGATGGCACCGGAGCAGGAAAAGGATCCACACCTTCAACTCTTTTTGACGTGAGGATAGTGGCAGATAATTTTGGTTGATCCTTCCTCTTCCTCTCCTCCATGTTTACCAAATTGAACCTCATCTCTTCATCAAACAAGTATTTCAAAACAATGAAGACAAAGAAAGGAAGAAGCTAAATAGTAAAACACTTCAGTCTTACCCTGAGGAGAATACAAACTGATACCGGCATCATACAATGCCTGATCGTTTATCAAAAAGAAAGTTTGGGTGTTCTGATGGTGATTAGGGTTGAATGAGCCACTTCATCCTCAGGAAGAATTCCATCATGAGAATTATGTTTGGTATCCAGACGCCCCTAAGAAGTTCTAAAACCTCAAAAAATGGGAGCCCAAACAAAAAGAAACGACCTTTCCAGTCGTGAATTGAGGAAGAAAGGCTAGATCCAAATTTACAATCCTTTCAAGGTGAGAAGTACCACCAACCCTTCTTACTTGGATGCCTTTTCAACAAGACCAAAGATCTAAACAAAGAGATCCTAAGATCTATATGGAGGAAGTTGCACATGATGATGAATACTATGATCACTATAATGGCATTTGGAGTTATTTGAGTGGGTAGACCCCATAGAAATCAAAAATATTATAGAAAAATGGGTGCAAGAAAACCACAGGTCGGATTGAAGGGTTTCATCATAGAAAGCTATGCAGCCCTCAAGAGGTTTAAAGACCCGATCTTCCCGACCTGATACTATCATTTCGTATTCGTCAGGTATGTCATACTTGTCTCTAAGGGCTACGAGATTCTTCTTTATCAAAAATAGATTTCTCTATTTTCGGACTGAGGTAGTCCATAAGACCATGCACGAGAGATTCCACGCTGTGATCTGAACTCCCCTCGCCTAATAGGTCGGTTTCAAGATATTTTCGGGGTGCATTTTCTACCTCTATGGCCAATAAGGGCTGCGTCGACCTAATCTGTAGTTCATCTATGATCTTCTTCCCTTACCTACTTCTATGGGATATGTTTCTCGAAAAAAATACAAAGAAAAAAGAAGAAGACTTGAAAGAAGAAGAGGGGCAACCCTACAGTTGAAAGAGAGTGAATGAGGAAGAACTGATACCTAAAAAAGGTAGATGAAATCCTTGTAAGAGATGAGATAGACTCCTCTCTCACTCCGGCGAAGCTCCTCACTGTCTCCGATGATCGTTTGATGTTGAGAAGCTTCTGAAAATATTTCGACAGTACCTCCGTAAGATAACAAGAAAAATAAACAGTGATCGGAGTGCAAAAAATCTTTATAGACGAACCGACGGTCAAGATTAACTGGTCTCTTTGTCGATTTGTGCCATCTGGTGCCAATCCAATGCTCAGTCAGACAATGGTTAGGTGCACCTCCTCTCAGATTCTGCCATGTCGGATCGATCCATGCCCAAGTTGATAAGCCAAGCAGGCATTGATATTTGTCATGCTCTTATTTGATCTTTTCAAATCGCCCATCCAAGCAATGATGAAGGAAGATATGACGGATCATTTCTTGATAGGTCAAGTCTCTTCGTTTTCAATCAAACAATTAATTTTTATGCTCTCGAGACGTGATGCATTTATTCCAGACGGCAGCGACATCAGCCCAAAAAATTTCAAGGTAAACATGGAGATAAGATCTCCTAACCGATGAAAATCAAATCGAAAATTTAAGCACGGAGATGAGATCTCCTAGTCAGTAAAAATTGAGCTAAAAGTTAAGTATGGAGATAAGATCTTCTGACCGATGAAAATCGGATCGAAAATTCAAAACAAAGATAAGATCTTTTAGTCAATCAACGATCAAAAAGAGGCAAACACGGAGAGAAGATCTCCTGAATGGTAAATATCCAGGCCAGAAAAGTTAATTTGAAAATAAGACATCCCGACTGGTGAAATCCAGCCTTTATGGCAAATACTTCCTAAATTGGTGAAAATTCTACTTTATGAAGATACTCTTACTTCCAAATTCGATCAGAAAATTATCACCTCGAACATAAGAAGTAAGGAGCAAAATGTTGGTGCATTAAACTAGCCTCAAGACATGTGGCATCATCATACGAAATCAAATCTTAAAGCGCCAGATCCCAGCATACTTATCTATAAAGCGGATTCAGCTCGGTATTTTACCAAGCTGAATAAAAGACAACCTTATACTCTCCGGATGACGTCTCTACCGACAAAATATTCAGGTCGGGTATATGCCGATCTGAACCCTGATCTTCTCTATCCTGAAATGTTACGGTATCCTTATTTCATCTCGATCTTCTATCGAGTTGAGCTATTATTGTAACGAACTTGGCTATTCTACAAACACCCACAGTGGTTTCCTCAACCAAGCCACAACTGACTACGATTTTGCGTCCAGCTCATATGCACAGCTGTACACCAACTCATTTATAGATGGTTCTGTAACTACCTAACAAACTCCTCTAATAACCTAACAAATTTTAGAACGACCTCTTCAACCCCTCTATAAATAGAAGATCAGGGATCCTTCATGGATAAGTCCAATTCTCGAAAACTAGGAAAACTCTGTTAATAGAATTAAGTCAGGCTCTTGGCTCCTACTCAGTTCTCCTCTAGTTTCATCCAATTTCTCTTGTTCTTCCACTCTTTTTTATCTCTGTTCTCAAGATTCGAACTGATTTAAGCATCGAAGAATCAAGAATTGAAAGATTTTCATCCAATTTTTTGATTGATTTTGTATATTGAAAAATTTTCACCGGATCGAGAGAATTGTTTCAGTCCGATTTCATCCAAATTGATTTATTCTACTTGGGATTGTGGGCTCTATCGTAATATTGTGTAAACGCATTATAATGTACACAACTAAACTCCAAAGAAAAATATGCATGAGAGAGAAAACCCAGAGGATGCATCTCGGATTAGCAGAAATAGAAAAAGAATCTGAAAATATTAAAATATACCTAATGGCGTGAGTAGAAGACAGAGAAGACTGATGATTTCCGGTTTGTCTCCAGAATGCAGCGGATCTTCAGATCCTCTTCCATTTCATGCTTTTTTTTTTTTTTGGCTTTTACACAGTTGCGAAAGAAAAAATTCCTTCTCGAATTTGATTCCAGTCTTCTCAGTTCTCAATCCATGTCCTCCCATCTTCCCTTCCTTTTTTCTTTTCTTTCTTTTTCTGTTCTTCCAAAATTCATAAAAATCAATGTAGAGGAGATGTAATGATGCAGGAGTCCAGGTTGTCAAGATCTCTCTTCTCAACCTAATTAGGTATTGTAACTATTTTTGGTGGATTCCGTATTGGATTCTGATACACTCGTAAAGTTTTGGTAACTAGGGATAGATGGAGGAAAGGTGAAGAAAATAATTTCTTAGATTACGAAACCAACCGTAGATATAGAGAAATTTAATGGCTCCTACCTCATGTATGAGGCTTCACGGATTCCCTAAGCTGAGAGCAATCAGCAAGAAGGACAGCCCTAAAGAATGGAGGATTCATGTTTCAGATGTTCGAAAACAAGCAGCGCATACTAATCTTTGGGCTCCTGTGCCCCTCGTCAGTTTCCCGCTCTCTTTTCCCCTCTAGCCAGAAATAGTAAGTAATGAGAACATAGAATCTCTAGTAGATTTTTGCTGGATACTCTCCTGCCATGGCCGCTTCTTCCCCTTTTTCTTCTCCTTCCCCGACCTCTCTTTCCCACCACCGCACCTACTTCATGGACCGCTCGGCGCACAATCCTTGCGCTCCATCAGTCTCCCACTCGGCCATCCAGTCTCCACCGCCGTCATTACTCCGTGAATCCCCCGTATCCGACACCCCGCCTCCTGCCCAATTAGGAAATTCCCCACATCCCCTATATTCACCTTCTTTGAGTCCTTTCGCCGAGGGACTTCCGTGCAGTTTGCCAATCGACTCTGATGGGATCCCTCCGACGAAGCCTTGGATGAGGATGTTGCTGATGAGGAGCTTGACCCCTTATCCAGCTCTGCTAGAGTCAGGAGTTGCGATGTGTACCTTGGCTTCACCGATCGGAGGGCATCGATCCTTCGCCTTGTGAAGTGGCTCCGTGCCGAGTTGGAGATGCAAGGGATGATGTGCTTCGTCTCGGACCGGTGCAGATGCAAGGATGCGTATGCTCATAGCATTGCTCGAGAGGCGATGGAGGCGGCCTCCTTTGGAGTGGTGGTCATCACCCACAAGTCCTTGTCGAATGCTTATAGCATGGAGGAGATGGCAATTTTCTTAGAAAGAAGAGGCTGGTGCCGATCTTCTTTGGGCTTTCTCAAGGTGACTGCATCGCAATGGATATAGTTCAGAGGAGGGGAGAGCTGTGGGAGAGGTTTGGTGGCGATCTTTGGACAGCATATGGTGGCTTGGAGAAAGAATGGAAAGAGGTGGTGAATAAACTTTCTCGGGCAGAGCCAAAGTGGGAAGTGAATGCAGGCAACTATAGGGACAGTATCATGGATGTGCTTCTGCTTCTAGGAAAGGGATTGAGAAGGAGGTCTGTGATAGAGGAGGTCGACAGATGGAAGGACTTGGTAGCCAAGGAACTCCCTATATCTCGGAATCTTCATTTCGTCGGAAGAAGAAAGAGCTGATGGAACTTGAGATGCTGTTGTTCGGCGATGTCGAAGGCGAGCATCACGATGATTATATCGAGATAAGTACTCGCAAAAGGCATAGAAGGAAGATGACAGGGGGAAATAGTAGAAGAGATAGAATAGCAAAAGCGAATGAGGAGAGGAGGAGCAAGGGTAAGGAAACAGTGGTGTGGAAAGAGAATAAGAATGATATAGAAATGGAGGCATTGAGAGTGGGGAGAGACCTTTGAGGCTTGGAAAAAAGAGTAGTGCAACGGACTTGTTGTTTGGCAAGGGTGTTGCATGTGTATCTGGTGACTCAGGTGTCGGGAAGACTGAGCTGTTGCTCGAGTTTGCATATATGTTCTCTCAGAGATACAAAATGGTATTATGGGTAGGTGGAGAAGCAAGATATCTCCGCCAGAACTTTATGAAATTACTGCCTCTGCTCGGAGTCGATGTCGACATGGACAATGAGCTTTCTCCGGAAAGAAACGAACCAAAGAGCTTTGAGGATATGGAAGAGGAAGCTATCCGCAAAGTGCATAAAGAGCTCATGAGAGACATACCTTTCCTTCTAGTGATTGATAACTTGGAACGCGAGAACGACTGGTGGGATGGGAGGAATGTGATGGAGCTTCTCCCTCGTTTCGGTGGGCAAACCCATGTTTAATCTCCACCAGGCTGCCTCAGATACTAAACATCAAGCCTCTGAGGCTGCTATGCTTGTCTGGTTCAGATTCAATGTCTCTAATGAAGGGAAGCTCGAGGGACCTTAAAACTGAAGAAGCTGATGCTCTGAGGATCATTGAAGAGAAACTGGGTAGACTACCTCTAGGTCTCTCCCTAGTTGGGGCAATCCTTTCCGAGCTCCCGATCGCTCCATCCAAACTATTAGACTCAATAAATAGAATACCATTCAGTGAACATACATGGAGTGGAGATGATCTTATTCTGAGACGCAACCCTTTCCTTGTCCAACTTCTAGATGTTTGCTTTGCCACGTTGGATCAAGCAGAGATGCCTAACAAATTGGCAACAAAGATGGTGCAGGCCAGTTACTGGTTTGCCCTTCGGTGATCCCAATTCCCCTGTTGGCTCGTGCCGCACGCGAGACACGCAGAGCGCATCGTGGCAGCCAGTTTTGGAGGAGATGCCTACATTTGATCTCTTGCACATGGATGATTCAAAGGCACCAAACTCAAAGGCTGATGCCTCATCTGTGCTGGTAAGATTTCGGCTAGCAAGGAGTACCAAAAATGGTTATATCTCTTTCCATGACATTATTAAGCTTTATGCCCATAAGAAAGGTGATGTTCGAATTGCTGGATCTGTGATCCGGGCAATCCGCACTGAAGGTTCTCTCCTGCAGCACTCAGATCATATTTGGGCAGCATGCTTACTGCTATTCAAATTTGGCAGAGATCCAGTGGCTGTCAATCTTTCAACTCGTGATCTGTTATCGTTTATCAAACAGTTTGTTCTTCCCCTTGCCTACCACAATTTTACGAGATATTCATGGTGCAGTGCTGTTATGGAGCTTCTGCGCCTGTGCACTGAAACACTGGAATCTCTGGAAAACTCTTTCCTCAATGAAGTCAACAATACCCGAATAATTCTTCATCCATGAGGAGACCTAAGGGTCAATCATCTGTACAGTCAGATCCACAACTTTATCAGGATCTTGCACATCTGAGGGCAATGCTTTTGGAGACAAGAGCAAAGTTTATGCTAAAAGGTGGGCAATATGACCTAGGGGAGCAGCTTTGCAGGACTGCTGTTAGCATCAAAGAGGTTATATATGGCTGGGACCATCCAGAGACACAGGCTACTTGCGAAACATTGGAGCGGCTCATGAGGTTTCAATCAAACTTCATGATTTCTTAACAATGATAATTCTTCTGGCTTGATGCAGTACTCTGACATGCATTATTTGATCTTGATTGAGACTCTGTGACTTGACAGTCTCATTCTTATATGTCAAAAAGGAGATTTGAAGTTCCCCTATAGTAAATTGGAGAATTGTTCATATGTTTGTTCTGATTTTACCTGTTCTATAGTTATATTTGGCAATATTTAATTTTGTTCGTCCAAGAGTATCAAATGTTTGTCATTATCAAGAATGTATGCAGGACTTTGTGCATTTTATGTTATGGCTGAGGATGATAAAAAGGGTGAAAAAAAAAGCAGTTCAAAATAAGCCAACAACACAACTTGTCATTCATGCATCTCAATAGCTGTCTTGCATTCAATGATGAATGGCTTCGCTCTATGGGCATATGCTATCACTGTACATAATTAGAGCTTCTTATGGAGTTGAATGAGGTGTTGCTACAGCACCACTCATCGCTTCAAGCAAGAAAGGAAAAGAAACCAACAAAAATATACTATTTTGATATGTGTGTGTGTCTGTGTGTGTGTGTGTTCATATTCCACTGGTACCAGAATGATATGCTGGTACCACACTACTTTGATGAGAGAACGGTATCCAGAAGTCTTTTAGGACACTGGTTTGCTTATGAATTGAGATGTCTTGGCTTTCCTGGTTGGTACTGATCAAGGCAGGCTGGTTTGCTAGTCAGGTTGCTCGGTACCAGCTGGGCTCTCTTGCGTAAGAAGAGAGCCATTGATGGTTCTATTTTGTCTCTTTGGTTCTATTTCAAGAGGGAGCTTAGGGAAAGAGATATAGAGAGAATTACATGAAGGAAAAAGGAAAATGACAGAAAGAAAGGAGAGGAAGTGCTGAATATGGCCTCTTCTTGCTTGCAGTCAGCCTCCTCTATCTTGGAATTGTCATGCGTCCAGTAGGATCATCCAGTACCATACCTATTTAAGAAGCTCAAAAAGCCTATTTAAGAGGCTAAAAGGATCTTAAAAATCTTTAAAATGAATAAAAATGTTAGATAATTGAAAGGCAAAATTATGTTTTGGAGGTGTCTCAGTGCCATATCGTGATGGCAGCCCATTGTATTGGGGCATAGCATCTCAATACTTTACTGACCAAATCAGAACCAATGCCTGTCTCAGTTCTTGAATCACTGTATGAGCTATTAATGTATCACTCTCAGCTCCCAAATGTCCTCGCACATTGAGCCCATGGAATGGTCTAAGTTATATCAAGCCATCGTGCTCGCTTTAGTTGTATTTTAGCTTATTTTACTAGATTTTGAATTTACAAGTTGAGCCTTTATCTACCTCTTCTGCAATGCAACAACGTTATGTGCGAAGCATGTGAAGATATTATGATCTGTTAAATAGAACAATGCACATTTAGCAGTCCAGGAGCAGCAGAAAAGTATCCTCCAAGAACATCCATTTATTGTAAGAATAAATGATATACATCTTCCACAAAAGACACACATGTGCACACGAGTGAAGTCTAACATTCTTTTTGATCATATACTTATCAGATATTGCATGCATAGTTTCTAAATTTTCTGTAACCAAAATTGCTTCCTTCTTCTTTTTTTTTTGATTGATTGAATGGTATGTTTACCACCCTGCTTTTATTGATAAGTGTAAATTACAGCTTGTAATACAAATAATTTACAAATAGGTCTGTGTTGGTTGAGGTTTATGAAGAAAACCTGAGTCTCCCTAGACCCCAATATGCAAGTGACCAAGCAAGTAAAATTCTTCAGTGTGGTTAAAATCATTTTGTTCTCCTCCTTAGCTCTTCCTAGGGCCCACTGCCAATGTATCTAACATCCATTGGTAGCTGATTACACCTGAACTTGTACATTTTTTTTTCCTTTAAACTTTTTCTAGTGAATCTTATCATCCACAATACCATGTTTGTAACATTAACAATGGTCTGCTTGATGGTAAGTTCAAGTGGGAGGACTGATATTTAAGAAAATAAGAATAGATCAACATTCATGATTTTAAAAGTCTAAGTTTAGGTGTGTTGAAATTCCCCTTATGTAGGACTCGTAAAACTTTGTTGTTTTGTTTTGAGTATGGTTTTAAAATTGGTTTCAGTTTCGATCCCCTTGGAAGAGTTTCGGAAGTTTTGCCTTAAGCTTCAGAGTTCTGGCCAAAAACTTCAGCTAAATTCAAAAAATAAAACAGATATCAGGGCAAGTTATTTCATATTATTATACTGTATTGTGAGTTATTGAAATATTGCTCGCATAGTTTGGCTAATTTTAGGCTGAATATATATATATATATATATATATATA
>KE504823.1:101419-147035 GCA_000441515.1 Elaeis oleifera
TATATATATATATATATATATTTACACATACATACATACATATAGATATACATACATACATATACATATATATATATATATACATACATACATATACATACATACATATATATATACACATACATACATATACATGTGTGTGTGTGTGTGTGTACACACACATACATACATATACATATATATATGTACACACATACACATACATATATATACATGCATACATATATATACACATATACATATATATACATACATACATACATATACATATACATATGTATATACATACATACATATGTATGTATGTGTGTTTTAAATTTAGTTTCTTTTAAATATTATAGAATTTATTATGTTTTGGCGATGTTTTTCTTGAAAATCTAGAACTTATATTTTTGACATGATGCTATTATAGCACGACTTGTTGAGATCCTTGATATTAAAATTTATATTTCTTATTTCTTATCCAATACTATGATAATATTAGTTGTTAAACGTAGGACGATATTATAGAGTACCTATAAGTAGTATATGTTTTGAATTCATATAACTTGCTTTTGAATTATAATCTAAATTGCGGTCTAATATATGTAAAAGTTCAAAAATCTAATCCAATCCAATTTGAACTTTTGGATTGGATTGGATTGGACTAGTAGAGTATTTGGTTCAATTTTGGAGCCAAATTTCTAGTCCAAATATTTCGGAATGGAGTTGGACTTAGGTATAATCCAATCCAATCTAGTCTATTTGCACCTCTACCTTGGACCATCGTCGAGCTCGCCTCATCTTCTGGACATCGAGATCCCAAACCGTGTAGGTCGAAGAGTCCTATACGAGGATTTGAAGACTTCTTCAATACAAGGAGCAAAGAGTCATCCATTACTAGGGCTGATCTTCGAAGATTTCGATCTCAGTATTTTATTCCTTCTGTTTTTCGACTCAAAATTTTGAGTCGTAAAGATCATCTCAAGTGCTCCAGAGGGTCAAGTCGCTCTGTCTGAGGAGACTCTCCGAGCAGATCATCAACTACCTTTCCACCCCTTTATCTCCAACATCCTTGACTTCTTTAGAGTTCTTCCAATCCAGAACTTCAAACTCCATTCGGATGATAACCATCATCATCATATGTGATTGGCTTCATATTTAATCGAGTACTTTGCTTTTTAGAGTGTTGTTAACCTTGAAGAAGCACCTCCATGAAAGAAGATGGTGATACTTCAATCTTCGATATAGGTGCAAGTTTATCACCGACCTTCTTTCCTCCATTCATGATTGAAAGGCTGGTTCTTCTTTGTCTCTTCGGATGTCCCTTGGGGCTTCAGTTAGATCTGGAGTGATCATCGACTCTCTCCAAAGAAGAAGTCAGTCCTCCCTAAGGATGAGAAAGACTATCATAAGTTGATCGACGTCGAGGTACCAAAGTTGAGCGAACTGATGGCTGAGTAGACACTCTATGATACCGGCCTCAGTCCGACTCTTCCTTGGGATATGCTCAGGTTCTTTTGCTTTGTTAGTTACTTGATTTTCTTTAATTTATTGCACTAACTTTGGTCTTCGATTTTACAATGATGAGACCTGATTTCGGATCAGTCAAATTGGCCTTTCTAAAGAAGAGATCTAGCTCCACCTCAAGAGAAGGTTCATTGAGGAAGAAGACGAACTGACAACTCCCTCGACTCCAGCTCCATCGACCCCTAGTAGATCAATCGAGACCTCCAGCACGACCCCAATTGAGATCGACGGTATGTAAAAGGTCATCGTCACACTATCCTTGAGGGAGCTCTCCCAACTGCTTTAGAACCTGTCCGGACGGTGACTCCACCATCACCTCCTCGAGCCTCATCACCGGCTCAGTCTGATTCTTTCTTAGTCTCCTCGATAGCTCGAGCCCCCATAACTCAGCAAGAAGTGGGGCCCCCATTGGCGATCAAGGAGGATTTCATCACTTTGGTGGCAAGATTTCAGAGGGACGACTTAGCTCTCTCCAATCAGTAGCTCATCCAAAAGATCATAAAGATGATACTGTTACCGTCTGGCTGGGCCGTGACAAAGGCCAATCTCTAGATAAGGCTCTGTCTTCTTCGTCTAGAGATCTCCTAAAGGTAAATCCTAACTTAGCCAATTTTCTTCCTTATAGTTGAGGTTTTTCTGACTTCAGTTTCCTCTTGCAACTAATGCATGATATAGCTCACCTCAACAAAATGGTCGTCGGCCTCAACCAAGTAAAGAGAAAGCTCGAAGGGGATCTCTAGGCGGTAGATGCTTGGGTGAAAGCCTCGGAGGGAGATGCTTCTCAGGCCAAGTCCGACCTTCTGGTCACCAAAGAATGGGTTATACATCTTAAGGATTTCCTCGCTGTGGAGCATGGGCTTGTGGAGGTGCAGCAGAAGAGGATCACCGAAGTCGAGGACTGGCGAAGGTCATCGAGAATGAGATGAAGTCAACGGAGATCAACAAGACAAATGTGATCATGAAGGCTAAGTTGAAGACCATTGAGTACAAGACTTTATCGGAGTTCGAGGCCAAAGTCACTGAAGCCTCCTCGATGTGTTTTGGATACGGCTTTGATGCTACAAGGTCTTAGTAGCGCACCTCTTTCCTAAGATTGATGTCGATCGATTGGACCCGCAGTAGAGGTCGAGCAAGAAGATCAGCTAAGCTGACTGCCAACGCTAAAGCTGAAGTATCTTTCGAGGAGTTTTAAGCCTCTGCACCTTATTTCTTTTTGGCTCCATTTTTGTACTTTCATTTATCCTCTGCAATTTTGTAATGAAAGCTCTTTAACAAAATGAAATGAACTACTTTTTATCCAATGTGAATGCTTACCGTTTGAACCGAGGTGAAATGAATTGTCTTCAAACTATTTTCGATGTTGCTGTATGAGGCTGACTTAGGGTTATGTTTAAATTTAAGTTTTGCCAAGTCGCAAGCATTGGTCGAAGTCCGATCTAGTTTCACGTCAGCAATACATTTTAAAAGTTCATCAATTCGCCCAAAATTATTTTTTTGGGCAAGATGTGACTCCAAGGTTATGTTTTGTTTATGTAGATTCTCGAAGTCTATTTCGACAACGTTGGACAGGATTTGCCAAATCAATGACTTCAGTTGTTTCCTCGAATCTATTCTGAGAATCTCACTCATGGGATTTCTAACTTTGATCGGGATATATCCCCATCATCGGTGCCATGACGAATAGAATTTCGGAGATCTCAATCAGAGATGAGATATCTCTAAGAGATTGATCCTCTGATCCAGTCGTCGAGGTTCAGTTTGGTATGTGAATATTCTACAATCATCATTGTCATTGGTACCTCGCCAAACACAATTTCAAACATCTCGACCGAAGCTAAGATATCTTAGAGGGATCATACGTCAAAGCCCAAAAGATTGTACTAGCTAGGAGCCTAGGAGAGTGGGTTATTTAATTTTATCCCTTTCTGACAATGATAATCTGTTAGGAAGGACAACTGAAACTCTATTTTTCAGGAGGTGTGGTCTCCAAGACCTCTCTCATGATGACACCTATCATGCGGTCCAGGGGTTAGTTGGAGGCACCCAAGTCCAACTTGTCTATAAATGAGATCCTATTGCTTGAGGCTGATACCCCTCCAACAGTCTTCCGTAATGTCGTAGTGGCACAACCTCATCCATCATCGTGAAGTCATTGGCACTTTCTTTTGCCGAGGAGTCTTCTCCAACCTCCGATCAGCCATAGGACACCTCAAGAAAATGTGTTAATAAGCATTCTAGTTTGGCATGGAACGTATTGAAAAGACCCGCTGCTCTAGCCATAGAGTTGCAGCAGTAGCCATCGGAGGCTACTTCAGCATTATGCTTCACCGAAGGGCCTTGGACCTTTGTAGGGCTAGTTGTTCCCCTCAGCAAGTTAGCTTTTCAGGCCTCCTTGAAGGAATATTCCGGAGATGGACAGATTTCTGAGAGGTACCCGCAATTCCATCCCAAATGTCCTTTATTGAGGACCAACGATCATTAAAGGGAAAGGTCTTCATTATCGAGGATGTCGCTAAATGTAGTTCAACCTTGCGGTTAAGAAAACAATTGAACCCGAGGATGTTGACCGAACTCAAATCTTATATTTTTCTTCCTTTAGTTGTAATGAACTTTGTCCTAATGACATCATCTTGTGACAAACCTTTTCTGGAATGTGTACAAATCTTTTAAATGTACTTCTTTGTTATCTCTTTCGTGTGTTTGGTGTGGCCGCCGGTAGTGTCAAATTTGTCGTCATTCTCTCGATCTGACTCTCATGGGGATATTCAAAAGAACTCCTACGAGGTATCGCCCGAGGTCGGTCCAATCTTCGTCGAGTTATCATAGGCCTTCATTCGACTCACCCATGGATAAGAATACTAGGTGGCTGTGTGGATTCTCCAGAGGGTTCACCCATTCATAGTCGTCCTCAGCTTCCGCTCAACTTGAGGAGCACTAGATGGCCTTATGGAGGGATGAGGCTTGATGCGATTATCTCAAGCTTATGCTTTGGATGTCTTTTTAAGATGTCTACTGTTAGTTTCGGCAATTTTGTTTATTGGTCGGATATGGCTAATTTTAGTTGAACCATTCACTTGGTTGCTTTGATAAGAAATCTATATAGATTCAGAGAAGAACAATTTTATTGATGAGGGTGATGTGATTATATCTCTTATTGATAGCACATTTGAAGATTCTCGAAATTGTACATCTGAGAAATTTGAGTGTCATTAAGGGTCTCCAACCTGTCTGCTCCAAGTTGGATGGCTTCTGTGATCCGATATGGTCCTTTTTGATTTGGAGCCAATTTGCTTTGTTCCATGGATCTGAATACTTTAGCTCATCTTAGGACGAGATCTCTAGGCTGGAAAGTATTGTTTTGACCTGAATATTGTAGTAGTGGCTTAGTCAGTGCTGGTACGAGGTCATCCTGATCTGAGTCCTTTCTCTTATTTCTTCTAAGTCAAGACTTGTTCAAAGCCTATTGAAATTTTTTGCTTATCGTACAGCTCCAATATGATCGATGATATTCTAATCTCGACAGAAATGATTGCTTCAACTCCAAATACGAGGTTGAAAGAAGCCTCGATGGCTGTTCGAGGCGTAGTCCGATATACCCATAGAACGTTCTAGAGTTCTTCTACCCATATTTCTTTCACTTGGTCGAGTATGATCTTCAGCCCTTGCAGAATAGTACGATTGATCACCTCAACTTCTCTGTTAGACTGCAAAAACCCTACTGAGGTGAGTTTGTGGTCGATATAAAATTTTGAGCAAAATTCTTTGAATTTCTAATTGTCGAATGGGCATCCATTGTTAGCAATGATAGCATGTGGAAGTCTGAATTGACATATGATCAACTTCCATACGAAGTCTTAAACTTTCACCTTGGTACTCTGCACTAAGGGCTCGGCTTCGATTCATTTAGTGAAGTAATCAATCGCGACGATCAAGAACTTTCTTTATCTAGTAGCTTGTGAGAATGGTCCAAAAATATCGATTTTCCACATAGCAAAAGACAAGCGATGACTAACGTGAGCTCGATTGCCCATCTCTTTTGGATGTTGGCGTACTACTGACACGGCTCCACCATTTGACCAACTCGACAGCATCTTCCTGTAGGGTCAACCAGTAGTATCTTTGCTGGATAATCTTGCAAACTAAAGACCTACCCCTTAAGTGGTTACCATAGATCCCTTCATATACCTCTCAAGAGCATAATCTACATCGAAGGGGCGTGAACAATGAAGTAGAGGCAAGGAGAAAAATTTCTTATAAAGTCTCCCATCAAGATATACATACCAAGGTGCTTGTTATTTGATTCTTCGAGTCTGGATAGGGTCGGTTGGGAGCTCTCTTTTAAGCACATAGTTGATAATCGGATCTATTCAGCTCGACTCGTACTCGATTTAAAGCATCGTGAGCTCTTCAATACTTCGAGTCTATAAATGCTCGATGAAGACTCACCTATTATGGTCAGTCAGCCCAAGATGGCAAGATTAGAAATGCATCAGCTCAAAACATTTTTCGATCTGGAAACTGCTAAATCTTCATAGTTCGCAAGGCTGTCGATATTTCCTTAAGTATATGCAGGTATTTTGCCATTATAGGATCTCAGGCTTGGTATTCACCTCGGACCTGTCCGACAATGAGCTGAGAGTTGAAAAGACTTTGAGAACCTTCACTCCAAGCTCTCTCGTGAGTCGAAGTCCAGTGATGATGGCATCATATTCGATCTCATCATTGAAGGTTTTGAAGTTGAATCGAAGGAGACATTCTATTACCATTCCATCCAGACTGATAAAATAAGCCCGGCTTCGCATCTTTGTGTGTTTGAGGCTCCATCGATATGTAGAATCTATTATAGAGATTCTTCGGAGTCATCAAATCTTATCGAGGATGACTCTCCAACATCATCGAATCTTGTCGAGGACGGCTCCTCATCGGAGATGGTGCACTCCATAAGGAAGTCGATGAGTGTTTAAACTTTCATGATGGGTCAAGATTGAAAGCTAATGTTGAATTCTCTAAACTCGATTGCCCATTTTGCATGCACCCAAAGGTGTCCATCCTTTGGAGGATTGCCTTCAAAGGCTGATTGGTGAGGGCAACCACCGACTGGACTTGGAAGTAGGGTCAAAGATGTCGCACAAAGATGATAAGCATATAGATCATCTTTTCAATCTTGGAATACCTCGTTTCTGCATCTCAATTAATCTTGCTCGTATAGTAGATCGATTTCTGGGTTCCTACTTTTTGGACTAGAATCAAGCTAATAACATGAGATGAAATAGCCAAATGGAAAAGTAACTACTAACCTTCCAGCTGAGAGAAAAACGGAGGGGATCTGAGGTGCCATTTGAGATCCTCAAAAATAGTTCCACATTCACCCGTCTACTCAAAATTTCTCATCTGCCTCAACATCTTGAAGAAGAAAAGGTATTTCTCGACCGATCTAAAGATAAAGGGCTACAACCTGACCTAATAGGCTTTGAATATCTCGTTTGGTGCTCAAGTGTTTCATGTCAATGAGTACTCAGATCTTCTCTGTATTGACTTCTATTTCTTGTTGGGTCACTACAAAGCCAAAGAATTTTTTCGAGATAACTTCGAAGGTGCACTTATTCAGGTTGATGTCGTTGCAGCTTGTCGAAGGCTTTCTCCAGATCGATAATATGCCAATCTACTTTCATACTTTTGACAAGCATATCATTGACATAGACTTTCATGTTGTAACCGATCTGATATTTAACCAAAAGGCATCATTTTATAATAATACAAACCTTTATCAGTTATGAATATGATCTTCTCCTCATTCTCGGATACCATCTGAATCTGATAGTATTCCGAGAAAACATCCATGAAGCTCAACAATTGGTGTCCCGAGATAACATTGAGTTGATCAACCTTCGAAAGTGAAAAATAATTTTTTGGATAAATTTGTTGAAATCGATGTAGTCGATACGAATTCTCCATTTGTCATTGGCTCTCTTAACCATGATGACGTTGGAGATCCATTTCGAATGGTGCACATTCCGAATGAATCCCACCGTCATCAACTTGTCCACTTCCTCATCAATGGCTCACTGTCATCTTGGAATGAAGCTTCTCTTTTTTTATCATATTAGTCGATAATCTGAATTCACATTCAATTTATGAATGATAATATCAAAAGAATACCTAGCATATCTAATGCCGATGATGCAAAGACATACTCGTTAGCTTGTAGAAAGGTCATCAATCGATCTTTGCAATCGATCGTTAAATGAGAATCGATCTGCATTGTCCATGTTGGATCATCTCCAAAGGGGATGGTAACGAGCTCCGCTACTGGCTCTCCTTCGGATTCTCGTCTCCTTCCTATGATCTTCGATTGACAAAGCCTTCATTGGCTTCTTCCTCTTGATGTTGGTAAGTATTGTCGAGCAAGTATTTGATCTCCTCTAATTTCTCCTACTCCACTTCGGATTGAAAATCGGACCAGCAAGTGATATGTGAAGATGATTGCACGAAGTGCATTAAATCCTGATCGTCCAAGAATTGCATTGTAGGCAGACGATACTCAGATGAGGAAGCTTAGCTGCATGGTTCACTGCTTAGGTTTCTCTCCGATGGCCACTAGTAGAGCGATCTCTCCTACCACCACAATTTTCGAAAATCTGACTAAAAGATATTCACTTACCTTAGTTGGTCAGTTAGTAGTTTCATTTGTTAAAAAGCATCATAAAGTAAGACGTCTGTGAAGCTTTTATTGTCAAAATAATTCCTTTTACATTATAGTTAGCTATCATCATAGAAATGATGACAGCATCATCATAAGGAGTTTAAACTCCTCGGACATCATCATTAGAAAAAAATAATGCCTTCAGTTCTCTACCTCTTCAGACTTTCGGTGTAGTTTTCTGTCCTCCTGCTGCCATCGAGGCCCGAGATCATGTTGATCACATCAACTGTAGGTCGATTGTTATTATTCTTCTCATCGATCTGGCATCAAAACAGATCCTCGGATATTTGGTTCTGTCGCTTCCGAACATATTTTTCGAGATAGCCTCTTTGAATGAGAATCTTGATCTCATCCTTCAACTAGAGATACTCCTCGATATCATGATCATGGTCATGATGGAAACAGTAGTACCTCCACTTATTTCATTGAACCGAAAGAGATCTCATCAATGGAGGTCAGTGGAGGTATCCTTCATCCTCGATTTTCATCAGAATTTAAGTTCGAGGACGGTCAGTGAAACGTAGTTATAGCACCAAGGTGAGCTCCTCGATCAAGGGGCTTTTGCTAGTTAGGGGGATCAAGCTTCAGACTCATTTAGGTGTGTATCCTCCTATACAAGCTTCTTTTTGTTGGGAGCCTGACCTCTCCTACCGATGCATGACTCGGCGCTCCTCGACCTACATGTATATGCAGGCTCAGATAAGAGATCAATGTAATCCTTCTAAAAAATCTCATCAAGGAGTAGATGAGGTGCTTATCGCGGAGGCCTCGCTTCAAGGCCGACATGACGATGATCTCGTCGAGATTGCGGACTTCTAACGTAGCCACATTAAAACGCACCACATAGTCTTGCAAAGATTCATCCTCTTCTTGATGGATGGAGAAGAAGCTATCTAGGATCTCGGTAGATCCGATTGTTGTCAAAGCAATGAACTAGTATCCAAGTTCAAAACGAAGATGGACTCCCATTGAAGTCCGAAGCACCAGATCCATGCCGTCTTCTTCAAAGTTGCTGGGACGGCAAGACAAAGGACATTGAAGGCATCTTGGAGCATCATGAGGGCCTTATAGCCCTCTAAATGACCCAATGGATCGATAGAGCCATCGTACGACTCTACCGACAGCATCTTGAATTAACATGGGACGGTATTTGGATGGAGTGGGAGAAGGGCGGCCAAGTAAAAAATCCGACGTCGTCGTTCCACTATCTGCCGAAATGGATATTGCCTAAGTGGCGCTTGATCTTTCGAAGCTTCCGCTTGAGATCATCCTCTCAATAAGATTTTCGGGATATGAGTAATCCAAAGTAGTCTTTGTCGAAAGAGGTGAGGGAACGTCGACATCTTTTGGCATGGCCAAATCCACGATAAGACAGCGATCATTGATCCACCATGGCGGATCGATGGAACCCCAAGGTGGGCTCTTTGGGACTGGAGATTGATCCCGATAGCTATGCTGAGATGGTGCTATCCAAGGAGCATGCTGAGGTAGCTGTCGCTACTTCATAGTCTGCTGCAGAAGTTGGACGACATTAGTCAACGTCTAAACCTGATGGACAAGATCGTCGAACTGCTGTGGATCCACCGTCATGGGCAGGTACTCCGGTTGCACATGCCCGTTCGGAGCGTACGGTTGGATGGCTCCATCTGACGAAGATCGACGACAGATGGAGTAGTTGCATCTCGCTATGCTCTCTCCTATTGAGTTGCTGATCCTTCCTCTAGCGTCAAAACTGTTACCGCAAGACTCGGATGAAGCTGATATGGCCGAGGATAAAGGACGATCTAAGTGTCGGGACAGCAATGAAGACCTGCAAGAGAAATTCACATGCTGTAGAATTCTCCAATTGGAGATCCTCCGATGCCAAAGTCAATCGAAACTTGAGAACAGTAAAAAAGAGAGAGAGGGCAAGAGCACCCAGGAGTCTTTCCTCTCTGGAGTTTAGCTTAGGTTACCTCCCTCAAGGATCTTCTTTTACCTCTTTATATAGAAGTGAAAATATAGGCCATTAGACTAGGCCACGATCTGTTAGGCTGTTAGAATAGGAAATCGACCCACTAGCCTGCAAATCAGAGGTTGTTGGTTGTGGATAGTGCCCATGTTCTGATAGGTTGTTGAAAGATTCCGATTGGTTGCCCATCTGATTGAATAGGCTAGCAATCCAAGGTCGACACAGCCAAGGCCTCGCCTTGGATGTACCCATGTCGATGACGGTCATGGGACTTCATCCCATGTGGTCTGCACGATCCTAACCCTTGGGGTTAGTAAGCAGCTGAGGCCAAAAGGTCGGATGGAGACCGATAAGGTCATTTCAATCCGGCCTCCGAGGCAGTCTTGATGAGTCATCGACCAACGTCGGAGTCATCAGTAATAGTTTGATAGCTGGATTAGTGGTGGTATGTTGATGTCGTCGGCATATGGCCGAGGATGATGTAAGGGCCAAGTCGGTTGGAGTCGTCCACTTCTATATCAAGACATCCCACTGGTGCTCATTGCTGAAGTTTGCCACGAATTTCAATCGATCTGAAGAGTATGTCTGAGGACGAGTCCCGAGGACAATGGCCAAGGATTGTATGACCCTGTAACAACATGATTGTAGAATTATTTTATTTTTTGAAGGTTAATAGAGGCCAAGTGAGCCATCCAAATTTATTGAAAAATCAAAAGCCAGATTTTACATGAGAGTATGACAGAAAACAGAATCCCTCGGCATACAATAAGGCAACATAGCCACATACAAGAGAGTGAAAAGTGGATAATAGATAGCATTCCAGCTTAATGCAGAATTTATAATGGGTGGAAAAGTAGCATGGCTTTCTGTCCGTGCCATTTTCAGAGTCCTCAAACATGGAGGAGTACAAAAACTGTGCCGTGCCATTTTCCATACCCTGTGCTGTGGCACTGTCTGTGTCAAGTGCAAGTGATCCAATGGGATGGTGAGAATCAGGTGTCAGCCAAAAATCTGTGAATATGCTGAACCCTAGTCCAAATACCACCGAACTCAGCAAGAACACAATGGTTACAATTGAAGACCATTCAATGAAAGCATGCAGTCCTTCAAAAGCAATTGCAGCAATAAGACTCGTGCAAATAAAGTTCTTTTCAAATGGCAAAAAATGACATGAAGAATCTTTCAGCAGCGTGCTGATTATGCAAGAAAACCTCCTAATTCTGTTTTCTGATGGAAAGGGAGAACTAAAATCAGCCACATTTATTAGATACAAAACTCCTACTAATTCCAGTCAAACATTCTTTTCCTTGAATCAGGCAAACAGAAAAGAATCCCAAAATATAATATCTGCAAACAATTTAAAGAAATAAATAAATGCAAGATTCAAAGGTGGTTCCTAGTTCCTCCACCATTTTTCTTTAGATAATCCTCTACTGGAATTTTGAACGAAAGGAGTTAGAGAGATACCTGAGGTGCATTTATAAGGTTTTGCTAAGACAGCTGCTGAGATCAACAAGAACATTCCCGAACAACATACAAATCTAAGTTCATTTAGGGATAAAGAAAATCACAACATGACTTGGAAATAATGGCAAGATTCCATGGTGTAAAAAATAGCATATCTTAACAACCTTTGACAGGATTCAGAACAATGAGCTAATTAATTAGGAAACAGAAAAAGCCAACTCAAAATAAAAGAAATAAAATAAACATATGTAAGAGGCATCAATCAGTTTGGAGACAATATTCCTCAAATTTAAAACAAGAACACTCAGAAAGATTTAGAAGTTAAATAAAGTTGATCGTTGGAAAATGATCTAGATCTCAGGGAATGCAGAAACAAACAATAAATCCAAAAGTACAGCATTTCCTTGAAGTTGAAACCAACAATAAAAAAAAAAGGAACAAAAGAAAAGAGGAGCATGACACGCACCAAAAGAGTTTACTTCCATGGAATGTAGCTGCTACTGGAACCTCAACTGTGATCAATGCAGCATCCTTAAGTTAACTGGCTGACAAATTTTGTGGGAAGCTAAATTCTTTGCTGGTTTCTTATCTATATTCCTCCTTTTCTACTCCTATGCTGATATTTGGGATGTGAGCAATCTTGGGCCAGTCCTCACCTCTCCCCCTCTCGCACCGCCTTGCTAGAAGCGGGCAGTTCTTAATCCGCAGCTCTTGAAGCGCAGGGAGGTCTGGCAGCATTGCGAGGTTGTCACAACAACTAAGTGATAAAAACTGAAGCGAGGTGAGGCCCCCTACCCACTCCGGCAAAGCAGTCAATGCAGGGGAACCATCTATCACCAGACTGCAGAGGGCAGTGAACAGAGGCTCCCTTCTTCCCCATTCTAGACTCTTTAGATTTCTGTTATTCTTCAAATGAAGACTTCGGAGTGAGGACATGTACATAACACCTTCCGGCAGACAATTCAGCTCATCACACCCGAAGATATATAGATACTGAAGGGCAGTGAGGTATTGCAGCCCATCCCACCACCCAGACTTTGATGATACTCCACAGCAACAGATGCACAATTGTTCAAGTTTGGACAACACTCCAATGCTTGCTGCCGATAATAGCAAGTGATTGCTTGATATCATAAGATTCTTCACTGAGGATGGGATGCATGGCTGCACTATTAGTTTGGGGCAGAAATGGATGTCCAATAACCTAAGATGAGGGAACAATTCTGTTGTTGGATTTACATGCCACTCCTCCAATTCAGGCATGTCTGATAATCTGAACTCTTCTAACGGAACAGGCATGGTGCCACCCTCCTCTTCTATTTCCTCAAAGCATGCATTCCAGCTATATCGAGACGCTTCAGAGAGCGCAATTGGCTGAGTGGTGGAAGATGCTCACACCACCTCAGATCCCACAAACTGAGCTCGACCAGATTTGAAATAAAGTTGACACTACTTCTGCCCTTGCCATCCAAGTGGGTAATCTGATGCCCATGTAGCCGCTTATTGTCACCTCCTTTAAATTAGGATGAGGTTGGAGCCTTTCAAACACATCCTCCACCATTTTTGTAGAAGACGGTGTCGGTGCCCAAACCGAATGTCCGTTCCATGACAATGTCAACGACTGCAGGTTTGTCTTTGCCTCCAATTTACTTGCATTGCTTCCTTCGGATCCTTCACTTTATGAAGATTTCTGATTTCAAGAGAGCTACCAATCAGGTTGAGATCTTGCAGTTCCACGATACTGCTTCCATCCCTCTCGCTCACAACAAACACTGACAGCGTTCGAAGATTCCTCAGCTGCCTCATTTTAGGTGGCATCTGAGTCAAACGAGGACATCCGATGATGCATAGATGTCGTAGATTTTCATTTTCTCATGTCTTTGGGCAACTCAAAAAGATTACCACAATAGCTAAGGTTCAACACTTGCAAGTTGTGGAGAGAAGCAATTGAGTTAGGTAATGCCTGAATTAATGTATTTGATAGGTCTAGGAACCTCAGATGTTTTAACCTTCCTATTCTGTTGGATAACTTTTCAAGGCATGTGTTCTGTAGGTCCAATACACGCAAATAAGTAAGATTTGACACTACATAGAAGACAAAATTTTTGACATTTGCTTCTTCAGAAGGAAAATGCAAAAATATGAGTGATCTCAATTTCTTTGTTTTGTAGGCAAGCTGTAAACATTCTGAGGATTTGTCCTTATTAAAATCAACAGATGAATAGCGACATCGATGGGAAATGCTCGTGTCCTTGTCGACCTCCATGATGACGGCCTCATCACCTATGACACAGCAAGCAAGGTCATGGACTAGATCATGCATCTTGCACACGGTCACGTTACCATCAGAATCCCTTTCTGCATCCTGAAAAAAAGACCTCCATAGCAAATCATTGAAAACTGATTGCCAATGTTCTCCAAATCCATATTACTATCTGATGGTTGAATGAACCCTTCTGCGATCCACAACTGAATCAATCTCTCTCTATCAATTCTAAAATCTTTTGGGAACAACGAACAGTAGGCAAAACATGGCTTCAAATGAGATGGCAAATGATCATAACTCAATCTTAAGGCAGGTAATATTCCAGCCTCCTTCGCAGGTAATTTCCAGATTTCACTATTTTTGAGAGCTAACCACTCCACCTCCCCTCTCTTGGAGCTCATTAGGCTTCCAAGAGCCTTTGCAGCTAACGGCAACCCCACACTTCTGGACAATCTCCTTCCCTATTTCTGCCAATCTTGGGTCTCTTTCCTCTCGCCAACCCAAACGCCCTCTGCCTAAACAAAGTCCAGCAGTCAGCAATCGATAACCCTTGCAATCTCAGTGGTGCAGAGCTACCCATTATGCAAGCAACTCTTTCACTGCGGTGGTTACTACGATTTTATTTCCCTTCTTGCCACCCCTCAGCAAAGGTTTTAGTCTTTCCCATTCAGCTTCCTCCTCATTCCACACGTCATCGAGAACAAGTAGAAATCTCCGCTCTCTTAGTTTTTCTCGAAGAAGAGACTGCATCATCTGTATGTCAGACAGCTCGCAATTTGTTCCTGTCACTCGTTCAATAATTGCTCTTATTATCCTTGGAATGTCAAAATTCTCGCTAATACAAACCCACATCCGAAGTTCAAAATGTTCCCCTATCCTTCTATCATTATAGACTAACTGAGCAAGCGTGGTCTTCCCAACTCCACCCAAACCAACTATTGGGAGAACCGAGACATCCTTATCGGTATCCACATGAACCAAGAATTTATGACCTCCTCTTTATCATCATCCCTGCCGTAAATTTCAGATTCGACCACAAATGAGTAGGTCTCTCGCTCTAAAGGTCTATCCGGGATGGATTTCTGCTCAAATGAAACTTCAATCTCTCTTCTGAAATTTGGTCCAATCGCTCTCTGATCTCTTCTATTTTGCGAGCAATCTTATGATGAAATATAATTGGGTTGTTGAGGGAAAAAAAGTCACGCACCTTTCGGATGATGCAATTGTTTTCCTCAATCTTTTGTCTTAGTGCTTCAGTTTGGAACTCGTCCACCACATCATCTGCATCAAAAGCAGCGTCTCTGAGCTTCCTTAGCCAGCCGTGCAGAGCTTTGTCGCTGATGGATCTGCTCTCAGCGTCATAAAGAACATCCTTAATAGTTATTAAGACGCTTTGTAGGTTCTCCACATCTTTCTTGACGCTGCTCGCAAATCCCATCTCCTTCCATAGGCCAGAGCCCAGCTTCTGGATCACAATCTCCAGAATGGAGGAGGCAATTGATACCGCTGCTGCTTCTGCCATAACGTTGGGTTATTGCTACCACCTCTTTTCCTCTCGAGGCTTTAGTGTATGAATTAGGGCCGGGATGAAAGGACGGATGTGAGCTGCAACGCCAAGGAACAAAAGTTCGCACCCTACCACCAAATGGCGGTGAGAAAGCGGTGGTATTCCTTAGGATGTTCGTGCGCCACGTCAGTATTTTTTCAGACAACGTCCGTCATGTGTCTGTGAGACGGTGTTTTTTGGTTTCTTGCGTCGCCCGTCTCTGTATTTGTTTCCGTGACTCTGTCTGCAAAGCGAGAGGACGGGTCCCCTGTTCCTTTCTCGTTCCAATCCATCGTCTAAGCTTCACTGTTCGGCCGCTCCTATCCTTAAACTTTTCCATTTTTTCTTCATTTCGTTATTTTTTCTATGTTGTCCCCCGTTCTTTCTCAATTTTTTCCATCCTCGGTGGGCTTGTGCGAGAACGACGAGCACGGTGTAAATCGAATCTTATCACCGCGGACGCTTCAAATGCTGAAGGGTTTATTGCCAAATAAAAATGCTAGAGGGCCAGTCGGACAAAGGTTCTCAAAACCAAGGAAAAGTTTTATGTTTTTACACCGTGCTTATCGTTGTCCAGGGTGGCGAAACACAGCCCTCTAACGCAGTTTGTGATCCAATCAATCTACCTATCCCCAAAATCCAGCTTTTGAAGCATTCATCGAAGAAAAAGCTAATGCATCCGATTATAAACCGCTCCATATCCAATTTTGATCATCATGAAGCTGCGATGACATGACGCTCTCTGAAGATCATACATAAATTCTTGGACCAACATAACATTATCGGTGATAGACCGACCTGTAACAAAAGTATCCTGCTTCGGACTAATCAGACAAGATATCAACGGTTTCAGCCACCTCACCAGGACCCTTGTACACATCTTATAGAGGTGGTTGATCAGTGCATAAATTTATCCATAGAAACATTAATTTATGGATTAAATTAACTTTATTCTCTTAAAATTGATGCTTCTTCGTGTATTTTGTAGGAAAGAGGTATACCAACATGAAGAACCCAATCTATATCAGAGTTACCGACCGATGCTCATTCGGATCTCCTCGACTACCAACATATGATCAATACACTATTGTTATCGACATATAGTCGGTTTATCTGAAACTGCCAGCACAGAAAATGCATGATGACCAAAACATGATCAGTGGCGGGTATAATCATCCATCCCACAATCACATAATATCGGAACGTACGGGACTCACATGTCTAACTATTACAAATGGTTACTAGCTATTCGTCTATAAAAAGAGATAAATGAACAGCACTTGATGAGGGCAATTTTGGACTGATACTCTGTCACTTTGAATATTCTATCTGTTGTTCATCACTCTCCACTAACTTGAGCATCAAAGGATCCACACCGGACAATTTCGGTCAATATGGACTTCTTTTGCAGGTGCTCTTCTCCGACGATGGATGCAACAGGAGATTGGCAGCAACAGATTGGCGTGCCAAAAAGGGAGGAATATGAGTAACTATGGCGAAAATCAGAGCTCAACATTCAACAGAATCTGTGAGGCAGTCTTCCCACGGAGAAGATATTCTTCTCCTACCTCCATTGGCAGAGCCCAGCTCTTCGCATCCTATAGTCACTATGTACACGTAAATTGCTGTCCTAATGCAGCAAATGAAGATATTAATAGAAGCAGTCCACAGCCTCCAGCAGCAACAAACACAACAGCAGTAATAACCGTCGGTGGAAGAGCTGGTAGCTTATTCAGTGTTGTCTAGGCACAGCCACCGTCCTCCACGGCGTTCATCCTCCTCATCTCCAGAGTGACGACCGTCTCGACACTCTCATCGAGATGGACAATCGCATTCTCGGCACTCGCATCGTGCTGCCCATTCTTCACGACATTCTCCATCTCCTTCCTATGTACATAGTATCAAGAAGGGAAAAAGGCCGCGTACACCTGCAGCTTCTCCATCTTCATGCTCTTCAGAGAATTCTACCCCTAGGTTTTCCAGCAACAGCGGCTCGATGACTACGAGCGCAAGTTCAAGAAATTGACCATCAACTTGTCCGACTTCAGATAGAGGGTCGGAAGTCTTCCAACGACTACGACTTTCACACAGTCCAACCTCTCTCTCAGCGCATCTTGGATAAACCGATTCCATCTCAATTCAAGATGCCGCAGATGGAGCCATACGACGGTTCCACCGATCCAATCGATCATTTGGAGAGCTATAAGGCTCTCATGATGATCCAGGGGCAACCGACGCCCTCTTATGCATCGGCTTCCTAGCGACTATTCAGAAAGCTGCTCGGGTCTGGTATTCTGGACTGCAGTCGAGGAGCATAAATTTTTTGAATAGCTCGAACATTCTTTCGTGGTCTATTTCAGCACTAGCCGAAATGTGCCACGAACATCAGACAGCCTCTTCTCCATCAAACAAGACGAGACATAGACATTGAGAGATTTTGTGGCTCGCTTCAATGCGGCTACACTTGAGATCAGAGACCTCAATGAAGATATGGCCATATCAGCCATGAAGAGGGGTCTGAGGAGATCCAGATTCACTTATTCTCATGATAAGACTCTCTCCCGGACCTATGCTAAACTTTTGGAGCACGCATACAAGTATATTCGTGCAGATGAAGGTGCTTCTGATCGGCATCGGACAGATGAAAAAGATCAGAAAAAGAAGCAAAAGAAAAGTGGTGCTCCAGTCGAGTCAGATTGGTCAATCACCAATAAGTAAGCTTCACCTCGACGATGGAGTCTAAAGCCAAACAGTTATGGCAGGTATAACTCCTATACTCCTCTTTCTGCTCTCCATGCATAGATTTTGATGAAGATAAAAGCAGAGGAGTATTTTCGACAGCCTCCATCAATGAAAGCACCATCAAGGAGCCGTGACAGGAAGAAGTACTGTCGATTTCATCATGATCATAGACACGATACCAAACAGTGCATCTCACTCAGAGACGAAATAGAGGTCTTGATTCGACGAGACTATCTCGAAAAATTTTGACAAGATTGTCCAACTCAACCTCCCACCGACCAACAGTCTCAGCCATAAGCTGAGAAAATAATCACCAATCGACCAACGATGGGAGTAATTAATATGATCTTCAAGCAACCGAAGGACTGGGGGGCAACTTTCGAAGAAGAGTCGACAAAAAAATGATGACTTGACAATGTAATTCTTTTTCGAAAGATGATGTCCAGAGAAGACAAACTCTCCATGATGATGCTGTCATTGTTTCAGCGACGATAGTAAATTATGATGTAAAAAAATTTAGTTGATAATGAAAGCTCAACTGATATTTTTTTTACTCAATTTTTTTTCGAATATGACTACCAACTGATCGACTCAAAAGAATCTCGACGTCATTAGTCGATTTTACTAGAGATGCAGTTACTATAGAAGGAGAAATCACTCTCCCACTAATCGCAGGAACAGATCCACAATAAAGTACTATTCTTCTGACATTCATTGTCGTCCGAGTTCCATCGGCATACAATGCCATACTCGGACGATCTAGACTTAATACCCTAAGAGCAGTAGTCTCAACATATCATTTACTGATTCGATTTCTAACAAAAATGGAGTTAGAAAAATACACGGAGATCAACAGCTTGCTTGACGCTGCTTCCTAGTCTCCACATAAAATAATCAATTTGAAGACTCTTTGTCTGTCGATAAGTTAGACCAAAGAGAAAATAAGAAAGGAGTGAGCCTATCGAGCAATTGGTTCCATCTCACTGAAAGAAGAAGATCTTGAGAAGATGGTCTGAATTGAATCGCAGTTATCTGATCCGGAGCGGCAACAACTGGTGAATCTACTAAGAGCAAACATCGATATTTTACTTGGTCGGCAACGGATATGTCAGAAATTTCTCTGAAAATAATAATGCACCGGCTAAACATTAATCCTAAAGTTAGGCCGATAAGATAAAAGAAAAGATCTTTTGCTCTTGAAAGATAGAAGATCATCGACGAAGAAGTCGACAAGGTCCTCGCGGCTGGCTTCATCAGAGAAGCTAATTATCCCGATTGACTCGCCAATGTAGTGATGGTGAGCAAAGTCAATGAGAAATAGAAAATCTACATCGACTATGTAAATCTAAATGAAGCTTGTCCGAAGGCCAATTTTTTTTGCCAAAAATCGACCAACTAGTTGATGCAACTTCAAGACACTGACTTTTAAGCTTCATGGACGTCTTTGCAGGATATAATCAGATTCGGATGGTATCTGAAGATGAGAAGCACACAGTCTTCATAACCGACAAAGGTATCTACTGTTATAAAGTAATGCCATTCGGTTTGAAAAATACTGGAGCTATTTATCAACGGCTAGTCAATAAAGTATTCAAAACATAAATTGAGTGAAATATGGAAGTCTATATTGATGATATGCTGGTGAAAAGCCCTCAAACTTCTGATCATGTTCGAAATTTGGAAGAAATCTTCAGCACACTTCGACAACATCAAATGAAATTAAATCCAACTGTGTACATTTAGAGTAACTTTCGAAAAAAATTTAGATTTTTGTGTCACAACAAAGAATTGAAGCTAATTCTGAGAAATAAAAGCAATCATCAATATGAAGCATCCAAGCTTCAAGAAAGAGAAACAACAACTTAATAAAAAAATTGCCGCACTCAGTCGATTCATCTCAAGGTCAGTAGAAAGATGCTTGTCTTTCTTCAAGACCTTAAGATAAGCAAAAGACTTCTTATGGTCAGATGAGTGCCAACAATCCTTCGAAGATCTAAAACGATATCTGGCAGCTTCGCCACTACTTATAAAACCGATAGTAGGAGAAACTTTGTATCTCTATTTGGCGACTTCGATGGAGGCAGTTATTTCAGTACTTATCCAAGAAGATGAAAATCAAATTCAATGGTCTATTTACTACGCCAGCAGAATGCTTCATAATGCCGAAATAAGATATTCAAGGATGGAGAAGATGATCTACGCTCTAATCATATCATCACAGCGACTTCGCCCATGCTTCCAAGCACATCCCATTGTTGTCTTGACAGATCAGCCGTTAAAGATGATTTTATACCGATCTGATACTTCAGGTCGAACGGCAAAGTAGACAATAAAACTCAATGAGTTTGATATTCAATATCGCCTACGTCCATCAATGAAGGCACAAGTTTTGGTCGATTTCATCATCGAGTGTACCATACCTGACAATAATTTTGAAGATAAATCCAATGCAAATAAAGCAAGTTGAAACTCTTGAGTCTGACTTAATATCGATGTGGTGCTACATATTGATGGAGCATCCAACGCACAAAGCAGTGGAGCCGGTCTCATCCTCACCAACTTCGAAAAAATTATAACCGAATATGCTCTTCGATTTAATTTCAAAGCTTCAAATAATCAAGCCAAGTATGAAGCCATCCTAGCCGGCTTGAAGATTGCCAAAGAGCTTGACATTGACAATCTAAAGGTGTTCACCGACTTACAGTTGATTATCGAACAAGTTAAGGACGAGTTTGAAGCTCGAGACCCCATTATGATGAAGTATCTTTAGATAGTGAAAAATCTTACATCGATTTTAAAATATTTTGAGATCTCTCATATTCTAAAAACAGAAAATGCTCGAGTTGATATACTTGTCCGACTTGCAACTACTACATTCAACTCGTTGGGTCGAACATTCGTCGAATATCTCGAGCAACTGAGCATTGATAAGTTAAAAAAGTACTATAACTCAATGATGAGCCAAGCTGGATGGATCCGATCATTCAGTACTTAACTGATGAAACTCTACCTGCAGATCCTTCAGAAGCCAAACGACTATGATGGATGACCTCACAATACATCTTAATAAATGGATAACTCTATAAAAGGTCGTTCTCTCTTTCCTTACTGAAGTGTTTGAGACTAGCAGATGCCGACTATGCACTCTGAGAAGTTTATGAAAGAATTTATGAAAATCACTTGGGGAGCAAATCTTTAGCTTATAAAGTTTTACGATAAGGATATTATTGACCACCATGAAGAAAGATACAGCTGAACTTGTCCGAAGATGTGAACTATGCCAGAAATATGCTAATATACAACATCAACCAATCAGTCAGCTGACATCAATTGTTGCACCATGGTTCTTCGTACAATGAAAAATTGACATATTTGGTCATTTTCCTCCGACATCCGATCAGAGAAAGTTTATTATAGTTGCCATCGATTACTTCACCAAATAAGTAGAAGCTAAATTTTTGACACAAATCACTGAAAGTAAGATGGAAGACTTCATTCAGAAGTCAATCATATGCAGATTTGGTCTACCACACACTATCATCACTGACAATGGTCGACAATTCGATAATCAGAACTTCAAAAAATTTTGTACGAAATTTCATATTACGCACAAACTCACATCAGTCGGTCATCCATAATCTAACGGTGAAGAGGAAGTAACCAATCGAATAATTTTACATGATCTCAAGACCAGACTGAATGAAGCTAAAGGCCTCTGGATAGAAGAACTGTATCTGATCTTATGGTATATCAGACAACTCCTCACATACCGACGGAGAATCGTCATTCAGCCTGGCCTATAGGACAGAGGTGATGATTCCACTTGAGATCAGATTGTCATCAACAAGAGTGGAACAGTGTAATGAGCCGAGCAATTCAGAATGTCGAAGAGTCGATCTAGACTTACTTTCGAAAGTCCGACAGCAAGCTCAAATTTGAATGACAGCATATCGGCAAAGAGTAGCCCGATATTATAATGCAAAAGTTAAACCGAATGTCTTCTATACAGAAGATCTGATCCTAAGAAAAGCAGAAATTTCAAAGCCTCTGGATCAAAAAAAATTATCTCCAAATTGGGAAGGACCTTATAGAATAACCAAGATACTTCAATCGGGTGTATATCGGTTAGAAACTTTTGATGGAACAACTATTCCTCGGACCTAGAATGCTAATAATTTGAAAGTATATTATCAATAAAATTGATCATATGTATAATATACAGAATGAAACATTGAAATTTAGAATCGTGAAAACTTCAATCAACTACATCTACAAAATGTCATTAGGCTGATAAATAATCGATCAATCTTTATCGACTATATCTTAGTTTCTACTGTAAAACCGACATACCAACTATATCTCGATTTTTCACTGTAAAAACTGACTCTAATTGAATGACTATTTATGCCGACTTAATTTTAACTAAATGGAATATTATGCCAATTCGACTCCAATCGAATCGAAAATATACTGACTTGACTACGGTCAATCGAAGGATATTCGACTTACCACCGTCTATCAAATATCTAAACATACCGACTTGACTACGGTCAGTCAAAGGATTTCGACTTATCACCATCTATCTAAATGCCTAAAAGGCATATAAGGTATGTCAGCTGACACTCGACTAATGGACAAAAGCTACTACAATTATTATTGAACATCCGATTCACAAATGGATAATCGATTGTCTGACTGTGATTCCACAATATTGAAAGTACAAATAAAAAAAGAGTCTGTACTTAAAAAAAAAATTTTATTCATCGAAGAGAAGGTTACAAAATTGGACCCAAGGTCTGATTACAAAATTTATCTGATTACAAAAAGAAAAAGAAAAGTGTTACACCGATCATCAGTCGATTTCTTCATCATCTTGCTCCAGTACAGCCTCGACAGTTGGAGCAAGACCTGGTACAGTCGGTGCATCTCCTTCAGCCGACGTGGCACCCTCTTTAGAAGTCTCTTCTCCCGAACTAGGAGGAACGATGCTACTCAAATCCAAATTCGGATAAATTTTTGACCGCATCTCGACCGTCCTTGTATCTGACACAGTAGGAGATGAATCCACCCTAGAGAATCTTCTCCTTGAATTCTTCCAAATCCTTGAAGTTCTCAATAGCCAGATTCAGGACACCTCTTGCCAACTCTACTTCAGCCTTTACGGAGGCCGACTCAGCATCAGCTAGTGCTAGCCTCTCTAGGGTGGCCCGATGCCTTCCACACTCCACTTCCAGCTCATGCAGCATCTCTCTCTCTTCGGAGCCGACTGATGGAGTGCTTCTTGCTCTTGATCTGAGACTCGAGAGACATGATATTTTGATGAGCCGACTCAAGCTCGGCTCTGGAGGACTGAAGGTCGGCTGTTATACGGGAGATCTCTTCCTGAAGCTTCTTCTCCCATTCAATTACCGCCTGGAGTTCTTTGACCACAGCAGTCTTTCAGCGTTGGCGGCCGCCACCTTATCCATCCATGATCAACAAAATCGATGATTTTTAATATCCGCTCTCTAAAGCATACATATCGTGCACCTACTGAAAAGGACAAACAAGTCAAGTCAAATCAAAAAAAAAAGAGAAGAAATATCGAAAAATTATCCCAAGTATTATCGGGTAAAGGAAGAAATATCTAGGACACTGTCTGATTCTTCCTGTTCTCCCTATCAGTCGAGAAAAGAGCAGCTTCAATGAGTCGTCTTGCCAATAATGGATAGGCCAGAGCCATCTCACCGGTGGGGATCCGGATGTCGAAGAAGGTGGGAAGGCCCGCGGACGACCCATCGTCGGTAGAAGTGGCCAGCGCCTTCCCCCGATCTCTAATCGACAGTCAAGCACTTGAGACCGCCATGAAATCATTGCTTGATTGTGTCCAAGACCACTCTGCTAGAGGAATAGCTGGCGCAGCAGTAGATTGTTTGGGTTCGGTCGCGACTGCTGATTCGATCTGAACCCCCACTGATGGAGCCACTGATGGTTCTGTCATGGTCCCTTTGTCTCTCGCTGTCCCAACTCCAGCGAACGGTGCATCAGTTGGAGGAAGCATTATCGAGGCAGACAACGCTAGAACTAGCTCAGGAGCTGTCTCCGATGAAACATCGGTTCTCTTGTCAGTACCGATGGGGTGTCAACCCGACTCTTTCTCGACAGTCGGAAAGATCCAGCATCGATCGGTGTCCTCTTCTTGGCAGCATGCAGGCAGATGTCGGCAGTCGAAACTCGTGTCCTCGTCCGCATAGCTGCAATCAAAAGAAAAGATCAACACATAATTCAGAAATAAATAAATAAAAAAGTGAAGTGACCGACTATGTTATACCTAAGAAAGTTATCGAACTAAGTCTGGCATCATAGAGAGCTTATTCGGTCATCAGCTTTCGTTGCGGTGGAACTTCCATATCTTTTAATTGGAGAAAGTCTTTTCGATCGACAGAATCCATCCGAGAATTCTCGTTGGGGTCAGTTCTTGGATCACCCCAGTACGAAGGAAAATCTCAGAGAGATGAAGAAGAAGCAAAAAAAATTGATTTTTCATCCATGAATGGACGATGAAAGATTGGAGATAAAAGAAAGACTCTTCCTCAAGTTGAAAAACCACTAATCCTTAGCTTTAGGGTGAGGATGGAGAATAAACAAAGCACGAAATAAAGAAGAACGAGGATCAATCGGAATAAGCCGACATAACAAAGCAAAACTAATGATCAATCAGATGGAGTTCGAAGCCAGCTGAGCAGGACAGAGACTGTAATAATCGAGAAGATTCCAGATGAACTCTAGAATCAAAAATCGAAGATCGATCTGAAGGTCCTCGATATAGAACACAACCTGATCCGGAAGAAGAGAATTCATCTGACCATCCGAATCAGAAGCGAAAAGCTGATATTGCTCTGGAATACGGTACTGTTCTTGGAGCCGTTCAACATTGGGCCCAGATAAGGAAGAGACTTCCATCTCCGGACCCGAAGGAGAATTGTCGGTCGAATTTTCTGACCAACTATCTCGAGAGGACGAAGCCTTTTTACTTGCCATTGAAAATGAGAACCAAAAGAAAAAAAAATCCTAAGAGAAGGAAAGGGAAACTCGACCTGGAGCTAAAAATGACGCAAGGAAGAAGAAAACTCAAAATGCTCCTAACACTAGGGCAGAACCTTCTGTCGCAGGGGAGAGTGATGAATGTAAAAGTAAAAATCCAAATGAAAGCGACTTTATATATATAGAACCTCTCAACGGTCCGGATGAAGTCACTCAAATCAGGATCTCCTCAGATGTCGACACATGGTTACATCAAGATCGATCGTTGATCGGACGGTTCGACACATCTACTCTCAGATCACGCCACCTCACCATTATCCGTATGAACAGTACCGAGCCAGTGACATCCAGACACGTGGCCAAAATCTACGAGTCAGAATCAAATCGATCGGATTCTTCGAATGTCGAATTATATTTCTGAAACGACATCTCAATGATGATCTTACAGTTATCGAAACGGCAAAATAGCAGAAGACCTCTCGTATTTCAAAAATTATTAATACCTACAGTCGAATCGAAGCTCGAGATAACACGTGACAAACTTCCTTCATCCAACGTGACAGATCATGTGACAACATGCATGTCGGATTACTTTGAATTTGGAAGTGGGGAGCAACTGTTGGGACAATTCAACCGACCTCCGATTTTGACTCTAAATCGACTTCATGGACATAAAATGCTGACTAACAATCAATTGACCAACATACAATCGGCTATCCCCAGCCATCAACAGACTTAGCGACGATAATTCGACTAATCTTAGATCGATGACCATCGACATATCAGAGTTACCGATCGATGCTAATTCGGATCTCCTCGACTACCGACATACGATCGACATACTATTGTTATCGACATATAGTCGATTTATCTGAAACTGCCAGCACAGAAAGCGCATGATGGTGAAAACATGATCAGTGGTAGATATAACCATCCATCCCACGATCACATAATATCGAAATATGCGGAACCCACGTGTTTAACTGTTACACACGGTTACTAGCTATTCATCTATAAAAGGAGATAAATGAACAGCACTTGGTGAGGGCAATTCTGGGCTAATACTCTGCCACTTTAAATATTCTATCTGCTGTTCACCACTCCCCACTGACTTAAGCATCGGAAGATCCCCACTAGACACAATTTCGATTAGTGTGGACTTCATTTGCAGGTGCTCTTCTCCGACGACGAGCGCAACAGGAGATTGACCGTAACAATTTTCATTTTCTTCCATCCTTCCAACATACGAAAAGGAGAGTCAGACAGGAGAAGGTTGGCACCACACCAAGAGAGGGAGAGAAGTAGATTATGTAAAAGAGTTTATTTTATTTTCTGTTCCAACTCCAAGCCTCATTAATGGCTTAGGAGTTAAAATTTTTGTATCAAAATTTTTATTCAGTAATAAATTAATTTTTTTATTTAATTTTTGTAACTTTAATTTCTGAATAAAGTAGTTTAAATTTCTACATCTTTTAATTCTGTAATTTCTAATTTCTGCAAGTTAAATTCTAGCAAGTAGAATAAGATTTTATTTTATTTTATTTTTTTAGGCTCCAAATCAAACTATATCTGGCTAAGCAATCCCTCTGAGATTTGCAATGAAGCTAGACCATGAATAAATTTTTTTTTCTTTAAATTTTTCTTTTCGAACTTTTAATTTTTAAAATTTTTCTCCCTTCATCTCTCTTGTCAAAAGACTTGATAGGCTATCATTGGATCAGAATCTCTTTATAGTCCATGCTTGATTCGGTGCAAGAGGGGATGACTGGTAGAAGGCTCATAAATCTCTAAATCTTTCTTCTCTTTGTGAAAACTTTGATGAGTTATAGTTGGGTTTGAGCCCCTTCATAGCCCATACTTGAGTACCACAAGAAAGTAGAGAAAGAAAAATCTTTTAATTAAGGTAAAAGCAAAATACTTGATGGATCATAGTTGATTTAAATCTCTTCATGATCCATGCTTGTTCATATTTTACACCTTAATTAAGAGATATTATAAGAGAAAATAAAGAAAGGCTCTCTAATTTATTGGTCTAGTGGATTCAAAAGCTCTAGATCTTTTAGATTATTTATTTTTATAATTAATTAATTTACTACTTTAATAGTTAGTAATCCAATAAACAATCCTCATCTTTTCTTTAAAGCTCGCTTGAGCAAGTATTTGAACATACTTTAAAATCTAATTCTTCATGGGATCGACCCATACTCGACGAACGTGCTACATTGCACACCATGTGCTTACAGTAAATTTAAGACACATCAAGTTTTTTAAAAAAAAGATGAGAGATTGTTTGTTAGATTACTAACTATCAAAGCAGTAAATTAATTAATTATAAAGATAAATAATCTAAAAGATCTAGGACTTTTGAATCTACTGGACCAAAAAATTAGAGAGCCTTCCTATGGTTTCTCTTATAATGTCTCTTAATTAAGGTATAAAATATGAACAAGCATGGATCATGAAGAGATTTAACTCAACTATGATCCATCAAGTATTTCATTTTCACCCTAATTAAAAGACTTTTTCTTTCTCCACTTCTCTTGTGTTACTCAAGTATGGGCTATGAAAGAACTCAAACCCAACTATAACTCATCAAAGTTTTCACAAGGAATGACTATGAAGGGATTCTGACCCAATGATAGCCCATCAAGTCTCTTGACAAGAGAGATGAAAGAAGAAGGATTCTAAAAATTAAAAGCTCAAAAAGAGAAATTAAAAAAAAAGCTTCTATTCATGGTCTAGCTTTATCGTAAATCTCTGAGGGATTGCTTGGCCAGACATAGTTTGATTTGAAGTCAAAAAAATAATAAATAAAATCTTATTCTACTTGTTGGAATTTAACTTGCAAAATTAAAATTACAGAATTAAAAGATGTAAAATTTAAACTACTCTATTACAAAATTAAAATTATAAAAATAAATAGAAAAAAAAATTAATTTATTGTTGAATAAAAGTTTTGATATAAAAATTTTTAACTCCTAAGCCATTAAAATCTAGTTTCTCTCCCTCTCTTGGTGTGGGGCTCACACAGGTCTCTAAAAAAATTATGATGTGGAGAGAGACATCTCTCAGAGTAAAGACATTGAAGTCTTTTTATAGGTACAGATGAAGAATAAATTTTGATGATTAAGTAATGTGGGATTAAAGAAAGAGTTGTTGTTGTTTTGTTTTTTTTTTTTTTTTTTTTTTTTTTTGGTATTCTGTGCACGTCCGCGCCGCTTATCCTTCTTTAATTCCATGCGCTGCCTTCTGTTGTTCCTTTTTTTTTTTCTTTTGCGTCTTTATTTCCGTGTTCGTTCCGCATGAAGCTCCAGACCGCGGATTCCCTGCTCGCTTCGCTGTTTTGCCACGTCCGCACACCCGCGAGCCCATGTCGCGTAAAAAAAAAACCGCGCCATCTCCCACTTAGCGTCCAAGTCCCGTTTCAACACAAAGCCCAGCCTCCATTAAATGTCCTTGACCCACACATCAGCCAGCAACCAGCTAAATTCATAATTGAACTTTAAATTCATCGGATCCCACCATTTTAAATGCCATCTTCTTCCTTATCGACCAAATGATTCATGATGGACCACTAGCTTACGAATTAAATTGAATTGATTTTCGACTTGAATTTAAATTTATTTATTTTTTTATCTCATTTGATTCTTTTAAGCTTGCGGATTGGGTTCTTCATGTTGGTGCACCTCTTTCTTATAAAATACACGAAGAAACATCAATTTTAAAAGAATAAAGATAATTTGATCCATAAATTAATATTTTATGGACAAATTTATGCACTTATCAGTAGTGCAGAGACTGATAGGTCTGAAGTGCTCTAAAAGTGAAGCGTCAGGCCACTTTGGAATGAGGATTATCAAAGTCTGCTTCCACATCGCCGATATACCCTTGGACTGGAAGGCCGCTTGCACTACCTCCACAACCTCCACTTGCATAGACACCAGAAAGAAGCCAGGGCCTCCTAGACTGGTCTGTGATGACAAGAACCACCTACTGCTCACATCGATGAAAAGCATCCACTCTAACCAATCCGTGATGCCATATCCCCTTACCTATTCATTTTATATGCCAATGCTTTATCCAGGGCTTTGCAAGCGACAGTTCAAGGGCAGACCCTGGAGCCATATTGGCCTGCCCCCTGGTGCTCTACCTCTCTCTCACTTTCTCTTTGCAGTTGACTGCCTTCTTATCAGACACGCTTTGGCCTAGAATGCGAAGCGCTTTGCCTCTATTGTCAGAGCCTACTGTCGGTCGTTGGGCCAGTTAGTCAACATTCAGAAGTCTGCGGTCATCTTCAGCCCGAAAATGAAGTCCCAAGCCAGATCGACGATTAGAGAGATCCTAGGAATTTGGGAGCAAACTGAGATGCTGTCCTATCTTGGAGTTTTGATCACGGGCCATCGACTCCGATGGGCTAAATGCAGACCTCTGGAGCAGTGGGTCCAGGAGCATCTTCAAGGTTGGCAGACAGATGCCCTATCCTTCATGGGTAGGATCACTATAGTGAGATCGATGTTGAGCTCTGTTCTGGTATATCTCTTGATGAATACAATTGTACCAGTTGCTTGTATCAGAGAGATGGAGTAGCAGTTTCACAACTTTTTATGGGGTTCCGGCCACGATCGTCATCATGTTCATCTTCTCTCCTGGGATGTAGTGTGTCAGCCATACAGGATGGTGGCCTGGGGATCCACTACTTGGTGACAAGACGGGAGGCTTTGATTGCGAGGCATGCAGTCAGATTCTTGATCCAGCCTGACTATTTGTGGAATAGAGCGATATTGAGGGCCCACTATGGTGACTGGAGCCTTGGGACCCCCATCCATGCTCTCTGGGGTTGCTCTTTCATATGGAAGGAGATTTGTGCTCGTGGATCCGATGTTATGGACCAGATCAGATACTTGATTGGGGATAGACGATCGGTAGAGATGACCCAACATGCCTGGATTTCAAGCATTTCTCTCTCCCACTGGCCGACCCTCATCAGCATTGAGGTGGACAACCACATAAGGGTCTCTGACCTCATTATTGTTGATGGCTCCAACTGGAGAAAAGAGGAGATTACTCTACTCTTTGGGGCCCACTTGCAGAGTGGATCCTTGCCATCCCTGCTCCTGTGCACCCCACTCAAGATGTGAGGTTTTGGGGTGTTCCTGCTGCCTCAAGGTCTCCTTGAGGAATCTTTCCCAGTTGTATGCACCAGCACCTACTAGGAGGATCAACGCTACTTGGACTTGGTGAGTTGCTGCCCACCCCAGGGTGAGGATCTTTATTTGGAAGCTGGCTTGGAACTGGCTTCCTACTTGGGCTCTTCTCAAGGATAGGGGCATGGAGGCTCCGACCTCCTGTCCGATTTGTGGGATGGAGAATGAGTCCATGGAGCATGCTGTATTGCACTGCGCGAGGGCGAGGGTCATTTGAAACTGACAAGCGATTCTCCTTGGGAGACGAGCATTAGTCTCTGATTGGATTCCTTCTTTATCTTGATTCGTCAGAGCATGAGTGACGGGTTGATTGCTGTTGCTGGGTGGCTGGCTTACATTGCTTACCAGATCTGACTGTCTAGGAACAGTCTCATCTTTGATGGTGATATGACTTCTACTCATCGAGTTTTTGATATAGGTGTCTATCTCGCTCAGGAATATTGTCGGTTAGATACTGCCACTCCGGTCTCGGACACCCCAATCCCTAGAGCTCCTTGGCTGCTCCGACAGCAATCCGTAGGGTTCTTTCTATCTCTTCAAAGCCCCACCCCAGGCTTTATCGAGGTAAACTTCGATGGCAGCGTCAGAGGCAAGAGAGGCGGAGCTGGGTTTGTTATCCACAACTCTGATGGTAGATTTTTGGCAACTGGTGGCTCTCACCTTTTTGAGTCTTCTGTTCCTGATGCGGAGCTTCATGCTACCTGGACAGGGTCACATTTGTCAGGCAGTAGCTTCATACGGAGCGGATCTTCTTCGAGGATGACTTTGCCATTGTTATTGCCTGACTTCAGGGGGGGTGCTAGGCAGCCTAGAGACTATCCTCTTATCCGAGATGTCTGGACCTCTTTTCATCACGCTACTGTAGTCAGAGTCCAGTATGTTTATTGCAAGGCTAATACTATAGTAGACTGGATGGCAGCATTTGTTACTGACCACTCTGATGACTAGATCTAAAGACATGGAGGGGATTGCTCGCTGGGCTTACGGAATTTTTATCTTGATCTTTTGGGCTACTCTCGCACCAGATTAGTATGACCGTCCATTTGTACCAAAAAAATGATGGTCATTTTTTTTCTTTTATTTTTTTTCAATTCATTATCTTTTTCAAAGATCCATGAGAAAGAAAGCACTTAAGAGAAATTAGAGGGATTTCTTGAGTTCTGATTGGATTTTTCAATCGACCCACGAGCTCGAGTATAAATCGGAGTCATCATCACCACCATTAGGACCGGCACCATCCCCGCCATTGTCAACACCGCCGATGGCATCCTCAAAATTTCAACCGATGCCATTGCGATGCTCCAACGAGCATAATAAAAAAATAATTTTAAGAAAGAGATGGCTTGGATAATTAAGATGATTTTCGAAAGAGATGGCTTGGATAATTAAGATGATTTTCCAGACTTGATGCTAAGAGTGCAACGGAGATAAACTTTACTATATAAGATGATGGATACCCGGCATTTATGGATATGCAGTCTCCTGCCTTCTGTCTCTAATCTGCTCGAGGCATTGCCGATCATTTTTGGAAGATAAGTCCAAGGCCAATAATTTTTCAGGTTTGAGATTTTTTCTATGAACTTTTATAAATGCCAGAATAAGCCCGAAAAATTGCAGTCATCTTGGAAAGTTTTAAATTGTCCCTGTGTGTGCAAAATGTGGGATTATTTGTTTTATCAAAGTTCTAAGGTGTTATATGATTTCTTAGCGTTATGTCACCATTGGGAAATAGCAACAAAGTCTGGCTATTATTTTTTGAAAAACATGGGCACCATATTCTATTTGTTCTTTTTCTGGTGGTTGCCTATTTAAAGAGTGCTCATGTTTGAAGTTTGCTTTTCTCACTTTAAGTATGCCACCTATCTTTCTTTCCTTAGGCTTTATCAAATTTTTGGTCCATTTTCCTTCTTATACATCAACCATGGCAAGCTTTGATCCGAAGATATCTGAATTTTAAATTAGTTATAGGCAAGTTAAACATAAGTACATAAAAGCATGTCTACAAATATTGTGAGAAATGTTTCTCTTTCATAGGTCTTCATGAAAATATTTGATAGAACTACAACAATAAGTTTTGGAAGATGGGGATTTTTATATTTTTGTTTCAGTGAAAATTGTATTTGGTTTTTATATTTCTAGTCTCAGCAAACATGATAAACCTTTTTCCCCAAATTTCTGGCAAAACTTGGGGATGTACCATCAGAGACCATTCGGGAATGTCCTTCAAGGAGAGAAAAAAATTGCAACTACTGGGGCATCACCCATTTCACCGCCAAAACAACTCATACCATTACATGAAATTATTGAAAAATAGACGGATCATTCTAAATCAAATTAAGTGTTTGGTATTATGGATGACTGATCCAGTTTAGAAAGATTATGTTATTATAGTGTAAGTGTTTGATAATATATATAACTTATCCAATTAAGGAAGTGCTGGTTCTGGCCGATGAGAAGAAGCTAGCTTTGGCATCTCATGCCTTATATGGTATTATAAACTAATATTATATGATAATATATTAATATTATTATTTATATAAAGTTTATAAATAAAAGATATAATCTTATATCTATTAAGAGTATAATAGATATTTATATAATTTTTTAAAAAATAGATGTTCAATCAAACATAATCTATTCTGCAATAAATTATTTTTTATGATTAATCAAATATGTCAAAATAATATTAATTCTTTCTACAAATAAAATGGGTCCTTTATCTTCCAGAGAGATGCTTATAGCTAGATGAAACCATGGAGTTAGGATATGGAATGAAATACTTATTGGCTATGTACAACCTTGCACACAAAATTGAATTCTGATCGTACCAATAGCTTGCAGAAACTTCAGGTTCTGAGCAAATGTTTTAGAGATTCGAGGGTGCAGAATGTTAATGAACAAAGGATCAGCTTGTCCCTAAAGGGACGAGGCAAAAGCATTAATCCGGATGCAGCATTGGGTGGATAATTTCTTTAAGCCACAAACGGCTAATTTCTTGCACCAAAATCTCGAATAGAGTGAGAAAATGGGGACCCATCCAAACGTCAATGTCAAATGTGGCAGGTCATTGGAGGTATCGCAATTCATGTAATATTTGATACTATGAATCTAACATTTGTTGGATACAGCCCTTCCTAATTGAAACGTGTCATGTAGCTACACCAACCTCCAATATCATTGTGACAAAGAAATCATGAAAATGTTTCAGTTTACTTTTTGGGAGCTTAGTATCTTAGGAGCGCAGGCATTGGATAAGTTTGCTGAATACAAAAAACTGATGGATCCGCCCTATCAAGTGAATTTATCAACATTGCTAATGATCTTGCTTGAAGCTTTCTGGTAATTCTTCAATATTAATTCTTAGTAAGGGTCTGTTTGCAAAATCTAAGAATACTAGCTGGACTTCCTATAGGAATTAGCAGAAATTCTTTGTGCACTGTAGGTGGTATAGAAAATCCGACGTGGAGTGCACCATCTTGTCCGATTGGTCCACATAGTTACCACTTTCCAATGTGCATTTAATGTTTGTAAATCATCTTTTCGTTAAAAATTTATATGATGAAAATATCCCTACCAATGATTATGACACTTCTTTACAAAGATTATGACACTTCTTTACAAAAATTATGACACCCCTTCACAAAAATTGTGACCATTCAAAAAATTATGATACATGCATTCGATTTTTTGTTTAGTACCAGAGTGTCATAATTTTGTAAAGGACGTCATAATTTTTAAGAAAGGATATCATAATTCTGTTTTCTCATATATTCATCATCTTTTTTCTCCGTAGTGTATTATGACATTTTGAGAGATATAATTCAGGCTACGGATGATAGAAAGTATTGGTAGGAGGGGTTAATGTCTTCGATTTTTGTTTAGTACCGGAGTGTCATAATTTTTTTGAAGGGATGTCATAATTTTTGTGAAGGAATATCATAACCAAAGAGCAGAAGTATTTCGTTATACAAATTTTAGACAAAAAAGATAATCTGCAAGCATTAAATGCGCATTAAAAAGTGGTGACTATGTGGACCAATCGGACAAGACAGTGTGCTCCACGTTGGATTTTCTACATTGCCCATGGTGCATAAAAATTTTGTAGGAATCAAATATGTTGGTATGTTGGCTTGCCTAGTCCATACCTCATCTATGGGCCTGTTGGTTTGCAAGAATTGTAAAAAAGATCCGTGAAGAACTTTTCTTCTCCCATAGGATTTGGGCTGGGGTATTAGGTTGATGAGAAATTCTTTGTGCACCGCGGGCAGTGCAGAACTGCGTGCACCACCTGCGGTGATTGGCTCATGCACGAAGCTGAAAGAAAAAAAAATCCGCACATCACACCCCAACACTGTGCGTGAGCCAATCACTACAGGTGGTGCGCACGTTCTACACTGCCTGCAGTGCACTAAGAATTTCCCTTAGGTTGATATAGGCTCTACCCAAATAGATTGCCAATTCCATGATTTCAATAGGAAATACTGCCCAATACTATTACATTTCTCAAAAAGGCTTCCAACATATCTTGTTAACAGAGCAGGAAAGTTTATAGGCTTTCATGTGACCTGTCATTAAAAAAAAGAAAAAGATGTATCACACATACGGCTTGCAAAATATGATCCGATCCACCAATTCGACCGTGTTCGATTTATCATAAACAGATTTGGGTTTAGGTTAAATATATTTGGGTCATAAACGGATTGATCCATTTAATTCATTTAATAATTATGTCAGATTTGGATTTTAGATATCTGATTCATTTAACCCATTTAACCAGTTTAATATTCAGATCGGGTTAAATCAAATAACCGATTTAATCTGTTTAACTTGTTTAACCTATTTCTGACCCATTTAACCCAACCTGTTTAACTTGTTTAACCTATTTAAGATCCGTTTAACCTGTTTAAAATCTATTTAACCTGTTTCTGACCCATTTAACCTGACCTATTTAACCTGTTTAACCTAATTTGATCTATTTAATAAATAGATTAAACAGATCAAATCGGATTATCTGTTTAATAAATAGATCGGATTTAGGTTTGAATTTTTGATCCATTTAATATACAGATCAGATTTGGGTTGACGATTTTTTGATCCAACCGGCATTGATCTGACTTATTTATGCCCCGACCCAACCCGATTGCCACCCCTAACCACACATTAAAGAGGTCCTTAGGAAGGAAGCTTGAAAAATTATAGGTTTGCATAGTGGCCATGAAGGATGATGATCTCAGAGGTGATTGCTTGTTTTGTGATTTTCAATAGAAAAATATCTATCACATTCTTCTCAACTACTCTAATAGACTACTCGATATAAGTGACAAATACTATAATTAGTTGGACCATGCCAAGCCTTGTAGAAGCTAGCAGATTTGTAGTTGAAGGTCTTAACAATTCGATATTTGATTATTATTCAATTTTTCTATGATTTTTTAGAAAAATTATAGAATATTCCTTCAAGTTTGAATCATTTACATTTAGACCTCAAAAGTATAAAAAGTGTCAAGTAGCCACCAAAACTTCAAATTTATGACCATATGGCCTAATTGTTTATCTGGATCTTACTTAAGAAAGGCTTGTCCTTTGTCCTTTATCTTTCTTTACAAATCTTTAAAAACTTTATTATCTATCTTTGATCCATTTGCACAAGTCTTAAAGTGCCCTATCTTCTATTATTCATTTCTCTATAGAGATCTTAAAGTACTCTAGCCTCAATTTATGTATATGCATAGAGCTTAAAGCGCTTTATTTTCTCATGCATCCATTTGCACAGATCCCAAAATGCTTTATCTATGATTCATTTGCCTAGATAGATCTCAAAACATTTCATCTATGAAATATTCTTCTGTATAGATTTCAAAGCGCTCAATCCTCTATCATCTATTCGTTTACTTAAATCTTAAAATACTCTTTCCTCTATCATCCATCCATTTGCATAAATCTTAAAATACTCTATGCTCAGTGATTCATCTACTTGCACAAATCTTAAAGCACTCCATCTTTATCATCATCCACTTACATATATCTTGAAGTGCTCCATCTTTTTTGTCTATCCGCTTGCATAGATCTTAAAGCATTTTATCTTCTATCATTCATCTATTTATATATATATCTTAAGTACTCTATTCTCTATTATTCATCTACCTACACGGCTTTTGATATGATCTATTTTTTATCATCCATCTACTTACATAATTAATCTCAAAGTGGTCCACCACCGTCATCCATCTATCCACACAAATCTTAAAGCACTCTATCCTTAATCATCAATCCATCTACATGGATCTCAAAGCACTCTATCCTCTATCATCCATTCGTATGCATAGATCTCAAAGTGCTCTATCTACTATCATTTATATACCTGTACAAACATTAAAGTGTTCCCTCTTTTATGATTTGACTGCCAACATAGATCTCAAAGTACTTTATCTTTTATCATTCATCCATTTGCATAGATCTTACAATGCTCCATTCTTTATCATTCATCCATCTATATAGATCTCAAAAGATGAAAAGTTATACACCCACTGGCATAGATTTCAAAGTGCTACTTTCTTCCTTATTTAATTCCTATCAAAACAAGAGCCTCTTGCCAAGTTAGTGAGAAGGACAGTTCTGAAATTTGACAAATAAATTATCATGTGACCCTCACATACATTTTGTAGTGGCAATAGATGGCTGGACTATATTGCAACAATTTAAGTTTGGTAGCTAATCAATGTTTTAAATTTTAGGACCTAAGTATAAATCATTCAAATTTGGAGGGTTTATATAAATTTATTGTTTTTTATTAGAGATATTATTAATTTTCTTTAATTTTTGGATTTTAGTTGACTAGTTGTAGTACATTTCTTTCTATTTTTAGCTGAGTTACTGATTTCTCCGATCGGCTTTTGTAAAGCTTGTCTATATGATGTAGTCTAGATTTTTATTTACAATTGGAAAAGACTCTTTTAATTGATTAATAGTTTTTTATAAATTTATTTTATTTTATTTTTTCTTTCTTATTTCTTGTGCTTCTTTCTCTACGCTTGGTCATCCTCCTTTGCTAGAATTATCCAAGGAACTGTTATGATCTCTCTTAAGTTGAAATGCAGAGCCTCTGCCTTCATTTCTTTTTGGATAACTTGAAGAGGCAAGAGAATACCCAAAGCATGGAGAAAACTTATGTTGTGTGGTCCCTCATGTGGGCCCATAATCTTAAAATAAATAAAAGGAAATGTGGGTGTTTTAGGTCATGTATTTTGTTTGGGTCGGAATTGTTTCACAACAGAGGAGTTGTGCAACATAAAAATAGAGGCAGCAGTAATGTGGAAGAAGAAAATAAGAGAATTTTGGTATTATTTATCAGATGATCGAATAGTTGATTGTATGTCGATTTTGATGAAATTCAATGTTTATTCTTAGCATCGAAAGCTATAAGTTGAATGATTTTGATCTTTAAAAAGTTTGTTCATTAGTTATTGCAAGCATCTATATATTTGGTGAGATCAACCTTCTATTTCTATTTATTCTTAAAATCTGCTTTATTTATGAAGATTATTTTTAGTATGGAAGCTAAGATTTATTCTTGATGATATATTTGTATACCTTCTAGTTAATCTAAAAAAAATCTACAGTAATTTTATTATTCTAAATAGTGAAAGATTCACATCAAAATTATGATGTCCTTTTTTATGGCTTGCAATGATTATTTTTACTTATTATTTATCAGATTAATTATAGAGATTATTATTGCTTTATAATATCCTATTTATTATACAAAGAGTAAAAAGAAGTTTGCAGCATTATTGTCCATGACTGCAGTTTTTTCCAACAAAGTGGTATCAGAGCAAGATTGAAACTGATTGAATTTTTTTTATTCATTAAATGGAAGAACATAAAGGCAGAAGTATGGTTAAACTTACATCTTCTAAGTATTTAATTTGAAAGTTTTGAATAGAAGTTTTATTATTCTACAAAGATTTATATAATCCCATTAAAGGAGATGGTGCCAAACCAAGTGAGAAAACTCAACAAGAGTTGTAAAAATAAACAAAAAAATAATTAGATTAATTAAGCAATAGATAAATGATAGTAGTTTTTTATCATGATGCGATGGAGACTAATACCCATAGTTTGTGGAAGAAACTAGAATACTTGATGATGAAAGTTACCATAGCCATTTTGATGAAGAAAATGAAAGTTTACTAAAGATTCTCTAACGATAGCAAGAGAAAAAAAATCAAGCATACTTTATACGATGCAGACAAAATTGTGCAATATGAAAGTAAATACAACTGAAGATTCCTCCACTGAATTAGGGCATAAGCAACTTGGTCACATGAACGAGAAGGGACTTGACATCCTTACTAGAAGAAATTTTTTTTCTATCAAAGATACGTCTCTAAAGATATGCACTGATTGTTTAATTGGCAAACAACATAGTATTACATTTCATAAATCTACTCCACATAGAAGATCACATATTTTAGATTTGATTCAAGCTAATGTTTGCATTACAGATGCTAGAACTCTTGGAAATGATTTGTATTTTGTTACTTTTATTGATGATCATTCTAGAAAATATGGGCTTTTGTTTTGAAATCTAAAGATCATGTGCTCGATATATTCAAGCATTTTCATGCTAGTGTTGAAGGAGAAATAGAAAGGCACTAAAGTGTATTCGAGTAGATAATGATGGTGAATATATAAGAGTCTATTTGAGAAATATTACAGAGATCATAACATCAGGCTTGAGAAACTATTCCTAAAACATCTTAACATAATAGTGTTGTTGAGGGAATAAATCATAGTATTTGTGAAAAAAATTGATATATGCTCTCTGATGCTAAATTGCCTAAATCTTTTTGGGATGAAGTGATGAGAACTATCGTAGATTTGATCAATCTTTCTCCTTCAATTTCTCTGCAAGATGATGTACCAGAAAGAGTTTGGATTAGGTAAGATGTTTCATATAATCACTTAAAGATATTTGGCTGCAGGGTATTTATTTATATCCCTAAAGATGAGAGATCCAAGCTTGATGGAAAGTCTTAATAATGTTCTTCCTAGATTATGCACATGAAGAATTTGGTTAAAGAATTATAAGATCCAGTTGATAAAAAAATTATCAGAAATAGAGATATTATGTTTCTAAAGATCAAACTCTTAAAAATTGAAAGGTTAAGAAGCCAAAGCCTATCACTAAAATTATGTTGATCTGGGTCTAGTGCCTCCTACCATGATGAATAATGATAATAGAAGAGATGTATAGGAAGACGATGGTAATATAGTTGATGATCCCATATCTGATAATGATATGGCAGATGAGCATATGGAGCAAGCCCCTCTAAAACCATCAATTGAGCCTCAGCTAAGAAGATCTACTAGAGAGCATCATTCATCTTAGAGATATTTTGCTCATGAGTATGTGATGATCACTGATAAGAGAGAATCGAAATGCTACCAAAAGGTCATGAATCATGAGCAAAAGAACAATGGTTAAAAATCATGTAGAATGAGATAAAATCCTTACATGATAACTGTACATTTTAGTTGGTAGACTACCTAAGGGTAAGAGAGTACTTAAGAATAAGTGGGTATTTAGAATGAAGATTGAAGAGGAGCTCACAGCCAAGGTACAAGACACGTTTGGTTGTGAAGAGATTTCATTAGAAAAGGATATTTTGAAGAAATTTTATTATTTGTGATTAAGATGTCTTCAATCAGAACTAGTTTTGATTTAGTTGCAAGCATGAATTTAAAAATTAAACAACTTGATGTGAAAACTGCTTTTCTTCATGAAGGCTTAAAGGAAAAATTTACATGAAGTAGCCGAAGAATTCACAATTAAAGGCAAAGAGCATCTTGTATACAAATTATAGAAAACTTATAGGGACTCAAGAGGGTACCTCGATAGTGGTATAAAAAATTTGATTCCTTCATAATGAATTATGGGTATAAAAAAATTATTTCTAATTATTATGCCTTTATAAAAAAATTTTGATGAAGACTTCATTATTATCTTGCTTTATGTGGATGACATGTTAATTATTGACCATGGTGCTAGAAAGATTGAAAGCTTGAAAAGAGAGTTGAGCAAATCTTTTTTAATGAAAGACTTGAAGTCGGCTAAACAAATCCTTAGCATAAGAATTACTCATGACAGAAAGAGAAAAAAACTTTGGTTATCTCAAGAGAGATATATCTAAAGAGTACTTGAATGGTTCAATATGAGCAAGTCTAAATCGATATAATGTCCTCCAAGTGAGAAAGATAAAGAAAAATAAAGAAATTATTTATACATCCATATTTGATAGTTTGATGTACACTATGATTTGCACAAGATCAAATATTGCTCATATAGTTGGTATTGTAAATTGATTTCTCTATAATCCTAGTAAGAAACATTAAACAACTGTTAAATAGATCCTCAAGTATCTCAAAGATACTTTTACAGTCTGTTTGTATTTTAGTAAAGACAAACCTATATTGAATAGATATATAGATATAGACATGGCTGGTGATATATATTCTAAAAAGTCTACATCATGATATTTAATAATTTTTTTAGGGGAGCAATGTGGCAATCTAAATTACAAAAATGTGTTGCTTTGTCACTACAGAGGTTGAGCATATTGCAATTACAGAAGCTTATAAAAGAACTTTATGGATGAAAAATTTTTAAAAGAGTTGGACCTAGAATAAGAAAATACATACTTTATTGTGACAATCAAAGCATCATCCATCTTTCAATGAATCTAATATTTTATTTGAGATCCAAGTATATTGATATGAGCTATTATTTAGTTCGAGATACTTTGGAGATGAAGTTGCTTTATCTTGAGAAAATTTATACCGATGATAATAGATCAAATATGATAATTAAAATCTTGTTCATGAAAAAGTTGATTACTTGCAGAGAGAAAGCTGGCTTAGTGGAACCTCCCACATAAGTCAGGAAGAAAAGATTTGTTATGTGGTCCCTTCTTACGTGGGATCCACAACCTTAAAATAAATAAAAGGAACATAGGTGTTTTCGATTATGTATTTTGTTGGGCCTGAATTGTATTCACAACAAAGGAGTTGTGTAGTGTAAAATAAAGCGACGACAATAGAAAGAAGAAAATAAGAAATTTGGTCTATTTATCAAATGATCAGATGGTTGATTGTATTTTGATTTTGATAAAAATTCAATATATTGTTCCTAACATTGAGAACTACAAGCTAAATAATTTTGATCTTTAAAAAAATTATTAATTATTTCAAGCATTCACACGTTTGATGAGATCTGTCCTCTATTTCTATTTATTCTTGAGATCTGCTTTATTGGTCAATATTGTTTTATTGTGGAAGTCAAGATTTATTCTTGATGATATATTTATGTAATCTCTAGTTGATCTAAAGAAGACCTTCAGTAATCCTATATTCTAAATAGTGAAAGATTCATATAAAATTATGGTGTTCTTTATGAGTTGCTTGATCATTTTTGCTTATTAATTATCTCATTAGATCATAGAGATTATTGTTGCTTTGCGATGTCCCATTTATTTGCATATAAAGAGAAAAAAAATTGTGGCATTATTATTCATGATTATAATTTTTTCCAACAACTTGAGACCGGCCATTTCTCTCCATATGTTGGCACTTATAGAAGGAGAGGAATAGTAAGTTTCTTAAAGAAATCATCTTCAATATAATAAGTAGTTTTGAGCAACTATATATTGTAGTTTTATATTTTTTTGAAAAAAATATTTAGTTTTATCTTGGAGCTCCTTATCGTGGTCAGCTTTGAAGTATTACAGCATGTTCGCTCATTGTTGAAAAGCATTTTACTTTTAGGTGCTTGACTCCTTATTCTATATTTTCTTTTACCAACATTTTTCTTAAGTTCTCCTTCTCTTTGTAATAGAACTTTATATTTTTTTTTCCATAAAAAATGCTGATAATTCTCTACTCACCCTTTAGAAAAAAATTGCAGCATACTTATGAAATTAGTACAAAGCTTCTTAGCTGTATTACTTTCCAAATAGTAGTAGGTCTAAATAGACATACAACTATGTTTATGAATATGCTATAGAAGTATTGAAGCATATTATGTTCGAAATCACAGGATGTAATAAATTCATAAGTGGTTTTGAAGTATATGAACTTAAGATGTCAATTTAAAGCCCTATCTATTTAGAAAAGTTTTGACAATAATATTTATAATATAATAAGTTATCCTACACCGAGCTTGAGAGGCTTGGGAATTATCAATATTGCTGCTGATTCTTGAGCTAACTCCAAGATCAGTGGGTCTTATAGGTGCTGAGTTGAGGTAAAGGTCGGTTCTGACTGAAGTGAGCCGAAGTGCACAATGCACTAATCGGTAAGGATTGTGCCTGCAAATAAGTCTCTAACTGGAAGTATTTTCGGAAGGACCCTCCAATGCTCAACTCAGTGGATAATCGAACAAAAGGGCTTACGAGGGGTTATGACTTACCTGGGGTCCCCTTTTTCCCTCTATTTATAGAAGGGAAGCAGCGGTCCTTCCACTTTGAGTGGTGGCCATTATGAAATGTGTACGTGAATCGTATTGATAGAAATTACATCTTGCATTCGAGATGTGATGCAGGCTAGCCCTGCGCAGTTAGAATTGCCTTATCTGGTTTACCATGATTAGAGGGATGATCTCTTTCTAGATCGAAAGCCGTACCTAATTGGACCAATCTCCTCCTCGTCCTCAACCGAGGATGTCAAGTTGGCAATTTTAGGTGATTCCAGCATTGACAATCAACGAGTGAAATCTCCATTGAAGTTAAAACCATAACATACAAAAGCCAATCCACTTAATCCACTGTACATTAACATTAGGCATGATGAGATAAATATATGTACAAAGAGACTTTGCCCTTCTAAAATGCCCTGGTTTGACTCATGAACTTCGCCTTAGTCAACCAAACTCCTACTAAGGTTAACCAAAGGCTGATATAGCATATTAGTAAAAAAATGCAATATGATTTAGTATTGCTTTATGCTACAAAAAGAGTAGACTTACCATGTGGATCATCCTATATTTATGTTATGGACACCTATTAGATAATATTTGATTATTTATTACTTTCTATTTTGGTCAAAAAGTTCAATTGTTAAAACTTTATTCTCAACTAGTTAATAAATTTTAATCCCACATTTGAAGGTCTTTTGTAAGTCAAGGTGCATTTGATACTTCCTAAATTATTGGGCCCTATTTGGATATTCAAGCTTTTTGTGTCACTCACCACACATGCATGTGTATGCTCAGTTCATCGAGGTAGCTACATCTGCAAATGATAACTGGAGGATGTGATCGTTCTCCTCGATCATTTTGTTAGAGGATGCTCTAGAGCTTAATGAGATCAAAACATGGGTGGTGCTAGCTCTCTACTAATTTGTCAGGAGAAGAATGCAGCTAGAGTTTCATTCGCACAAGAGAGGGCGGCATGCTTGTTCCTTTTCTTCCTTATATTGAGGAGACTAGATTATCAACATGCTGGAAAAGAATTGGCCCGATATATTGCAAACCTAGTACACCGAGTGGAAAATATAATTTCCCCTCTTCATGTGATTGCTATCTTTTACTTTCTCTTTCTTTCTTCAACCTTTTCCACTATGTTTATGAATGTGATTGTTCTCCTCGATCATTTTGTCAGAGGATGCTCTAGAGCTTAACAAGATCAAGACACAAATGGTGCTAGCTATCTACTAATCGGTCAGGAGATGGATGTAGCTAGGTGGAGTGCTTATTTCTTTTCTTCCTTATGCTGAGGAGGCCAGATTATCCATATGGTGGAAAGAATTAGGCTGATGTATTGCTGAGCTAGTACACCGAGCAAAAATATAATTTCTCCTCTTCATGTGATTGCTATCTTTTGCTTTCTCTTTCTTTCTTCAACCTTTTCCACTACTTTTACGATTCTTTTTCTATATATAATTTTCCTCCTATTTGTATATGTTCAAATGTATTAATCTCGGACAATTGAAGGAGTCGATCAGATCCAGCTTTCCATGCGTTTATGCTGTCCCAAAGAGAAACAAGGTTGAACAAAAATCATATAGAGCAGGCACTATAAAAGATCATATGGGGTGGGATTCATAATGTGCCACGTGTCCCTTAATACTAATCTTAAAGTATGAGTCTAAAAGTCAAAGACTTTTTCTATTGAAGAAGTTATTAGTCCCATGATTAAAGCATTCTCTTTCTTTCTCATTTTCAGTATATAGCGATACATACTATATAGCCATATGATACATACTAAATATATAACCAAGTGATACATACTATAAGCTTTTTGATACACAACCAGTAATGATCTATTATATACCTACAGCTTAATTGATATATAATTTACCAAACTTAGTATTCATCAATACACATTATATGACTAGTTGATACATATCTAACAAATATTCATCCAACATCTCAATACACACTTCTAGATAAAGCGATACATAGTTTTCAAAATATAGCATTTATTAGTACACAATATATGAGCAAATGATACACACTAAATAGCTTATTGATATATATTATAAGTATTTTTATACATTTATCAGTACACAGTATATGAGCAAATGATACACACTAAATAGCTTATTGATATATATTACAAGTATTTTTGATACACATCCAGTAATGACCCAATACACACCTCGAGGCCCTTTCTCCTCTTTCAAATCTCTCTTCTTTTCTAAGATCTTTGTATTTAAAAGTTTATTAAAACTATATATCGTTTCATCTAGAGATGTGTATTGGGACGTCGGATAAATATTTTGCTAGGTGTATATCAACTGATCATAAATTACTGCTTAGGTCATGCCTTCAGGTGGAGGCGTGACAAGACTTTCCATTTTTTTCAACTTGTGCAGCTACATCTTGTTATTGACAGAAATTAAGACTCTTCTATTTGAAAAAGGTGGTCAAGGGCTTCTCCGATGGATGTATGATAAGTGATAGAATTGAGACATGTTTAAACAAGAGAGAATCTCTTTCCTAGACCGTGCTATTTGGATTAAGAAAATAAGAATAAGGGAGAACGCAAGTTTCTATCATTTCATTGGAAAAATAAGGGAAGTAGAGAATAAGAAAGAAATCACGATTCTCCAAATCAATAATTCTCTCTCTAACAATGGAGAGACATGGAGAGAAAAATATACATTGACATAAAAAAAATATTGCTTCTCTCGTCTGCATAATGCATCC
>KE504823.1:152359-170783 GCA_000441515.1 Elaeis oleifera
ATATATATATATATATATATATATAGAGAGAGAGAGAGAGAGAGAGAGAAAGAGAGAGAGCCAGACTAGAATCAGGTCGATCGGATTTGGACTCAGATCCGGTCCGATCAAAACTCTATAATAGGAGTTCTACATCAATGATCCAAGGCGTTGAATGTGATCTACTACCTCAAATATGCTTGCATGCAAAAAATCATATAATTTGGAGACCCCTAGCCTATGCATCAAATAGTCAAAAATTGGACAGAGTGAATAAAATTGAATTAGATATATTTTTTGACCACTTGATGTACAGCCTAGGGGTCTTCAAATCATATGATTCTTTGTATATAAGTAGTTTTGAAGTAGTAGATCATATCTAATGGCTTGGATCATCAATCTAGGATCCCCATTGTCCAGTTTGACCTGACCGGATCTGAGTCCAAATCCGATCGACCTTACCCAAGTCTACCCCAATATATATACACATATATATATACATATATACATATATATATATATAGCTATATTGCACACCTTATGTTAGCCTCTTAAAAATAGAATTAACAATTTTAGGATCAACAATAGTCCATCTAAACTGAAGATCAAAATCACTGCACATGATCTGTACTACATAAAACTCCTAGAAACAAAAATCATATATTTCGGCAGTCTGTAATGTACGCATCAAATGGGTATGAAAATGAGCAGTACAAATTGCATTAGTGTAGTCAAATACATGACACAGGTTATGGGTAGCCTGTTACAAAAATCATATATTTCGTCACTACCCATATACAACTGCTACCTACTACTAGCCTCATCCTTTAGCCTATTGACTCTGTCCATCTCATTCTCCACCAGACCTCCCACACCCCATCCATCTCATCACCTATAACCCAAACCCTGTCCAACTCATTATAGCATCCATCTGCCTCATTTCGTGGATCCCAAATTACACCATCACCCAATTCCACTAGGACCTTTACAACTGCCTCAGCTTTAACAACCTCCTATGCATGTCCTTGACACACTCCTTCCAATCTCAGCCCACCCATCCAAGCCAGCCTCCTCCTATGCGCCTGCAGCTACTCACTAGCTCCTGAGCACCCTTTCCATAAGGCCTCTCCCACCAACTTCATGACAACCTCCATGCCTTCCCTTCTCACCATGGCCATAGTACCCAACCTCTTCAAAACCCCTTAATGCTCATCAAGATTGTGACCTCAAGCCAAAATCAAAATTGGGCTGGAGCCTAGCCTCAGCAAAATGTTAAATTTAGGCCCATGCTAAAACTGACCTTAAATACCTAGATTTGAGCTTGGACGATCACACCTAAGCTCGGCCTGTTTCCATAATTTGTGCACCTGCTTAACTCCACCTTCCAACCCCATCCAATATGTAACTATCATATCAAAATTCAATATGATTACATTGCCCAACCTCTTTGAAAACCCCTTAATGCCCATCAAGATTGTGACCTCAAGCCAAAATCAAAATTGGGCACGAGCTTAGCCTCAGCAAAATGTTAAATTTAGGTCCGTACTAAACTGAACTTAAATACCTAGGTTTGAGCTTGGACAATCCCACCTAAGCTCGGCTTGTTTCCATCCTTAATTTTGTGCATCTCCCTAACTCCACCTTCCAAACCCCCATCCAATATGTAACCATAATCTCAAAATTTGATATGATTACATATAAACTAAATTAGATGTCCTTTCACCATAATACCAAATATTTCAGAATCAAGATTTTTAGAGTCAGAAACACGAGTCCAATAACAATAATAATATCTTTTGTTATTATATTAATAATAATAATAATGATCATATCCTTCATTATTATTAATTTATTATTATTATTATTATTATTATTACTACTACACACACACACACACATCATTATTCAATACACCATTTATGTACATCCTTCTTAAAGCCCAAAAATAAAAGCACTAAAATAAGTTTTTGGTCCAGAAAATGCAAATTGATGGACATAGAAACATTCACAGAAAAAGGTGGTGGTAAGAATGCTATTAGGCTACAAAGGTTGCAATTAATAGCATGCCGCACATTCACTTAACAGCACATACGACTGGGGAAGGTATTGAATTGTAAGATCAAGGTAGTACCCGCCCTGTATCAAAGAGGTTGCACAAGTATATGCCAAAGTCCCGTTGAAGCCATAATATGTCGCGGTCTGCCCCATGTATGACCTATTGAAGGAAACGTAAGAACAAACAACAAATTGAATAAGCTATCAAACAAGATTTGGACAAAAGAATATAAAGAAAATCACACCTTTCTCTTTGAGGGTCTTTAAAGATTTCTCTTAGGTATGGACCAACATGAATACGCAATTTCAAGGTGTCTATTATAAAATCCTCTGTTCTTGTAGAAATTTGCATCAAACAAGTCAATCCTTGAAATGACCTATATTGGTTGTGCTCCAAATCAACCTGGAACAAGATTCTCATAATTAGTACAAGAATATATACAGATAGATAGACAGATAGATAGATAGACAAACAAATAGATAGATAGATAAATAGAGAGTGTGTGCGCGCATGCACGCATGCGTGTGTGTGTGTGAAAGGTTTGCCATCTTGGTACCTAGCCCCATACCGCGCACCAATACCAAACTAGTACGACACACCCCATACCATCCACTTTGGTAAGGTATAGCAAACCTTGTTTGTATGCATGTATGTATACATCAAAAGTGATTAGCAACAAATTCCATATAAGCTAACTTGTAAAAAGATTTACCTTGAACACCTTATCACTAGCAAAGCCAAAGTCGTATGCGGCAACCATAATTCAAGAATGAAGCAAGCATAAAAATGACATGCAGTATATCTAGTAAAGAGACCTGAGAAGCAAATGCAATGATTCTACAACCTACTTCAAATTCATTCCCACAAGGACAAGATAAAGTTAATACAGCCTTGAAGATTCTCTTGAAATCATGGAATACTTTACTACTTTATCTTTTGCCATGCACTTGGGGGAAAGACATCACTTGTGAAGTCCTAACTCTTTGAGATGTTGGTTGTGTTAATACCTGAGTTGTGGAAGTTAAAATTGCTCCTAGTCAATTCTGTGCTCTCCTGCATTAATATTACAATGCAAGCAAGGTGGCTCTTAAACAAAGAATTTCTTCTGTCATTTGTTTCCAAGAGTGGTCAGGAGATTGGAAGGGGTTTTCACAAATGCCAAAGGAAGGTAATATCAATATTGAATTCTTTAAGGATAATGGTGAAGGTTGTCTATGCTAACATTAAGTAGAAAGAGTGTGCACAGGCATGAATTCAATCAAATCAATTAGAGAGGAGATAGTCAAGGTGCACCAACAGGAGCGAACTAGCTTGTCAGTACACAACGAGATTAAAAAGAACACTCGGCTTTTTTAGAAACAGAACTGATTACATATGGACAATTTACTCATTAGTTTCATGGAGATTTCAATGACCTCTAATTTGACAGATTAGTATAAGCATTGTTTGGACCAGACAACCTGTGATGAAAAAATCAAGTACCATTTCTCCCTGACGACAACCCAATAACCAAAGACTTGAAGAATGGGGAAATGATGCAGCATGAAAACATAATAGGTGCATTAATATCTAAAAACAAAATCAGAAAATGGAGGAATTTTCTCTATAGTGCATATCGATTACTAATTTTGCCCCCAATTTGGAGAAGACATTTTCACAAGAATTTTTAAGAACGAGATTTGATATCTGATGCAAACTAGTTACATACAAAACCTTCAAGCTAGCAAATAAGTTTTTGTTTTTGCTACTTGATTGTTTAACTTTGGAACTGTGTTCTGAGTCAAATGTTCACCTCATAGTTTATTTCTCAAAGATAGATAAATCTCCCAGTAATATCAAACCAAGCCTTCTTCATCTATTCTCAATATCTAAACCATTTTAGATTGTTGCTACATGAGCCATCAAAAAAACCTGCGTAACAAATCATGTATGTTTGACTACGTGCCTCATAAATTCTCATGGTATGTCATTCTCTCCTAAACTTGCCTTTAGAATAGGACTGGCATTAAGAGGCAGTCAAAAAATAATTCTGAAACTTATAATGAATCATATCTTCATCCTTAAAGTCTCAAACAGATTGACCAAGACTCTCAGGTTATAATGTGTGGGAATATCTGCAACCATATTGACGGTTTGTATTCTTTGCTTATAAAATCGACAATCCAATTTTGGTCAATGTTAAGGTCTTGAGAGAGGCCTTCCTAACTTCCCTGTATATATTAATTTTAAACATAATAATTTGGTGTTTTCTAACATGAAAAATAAGGTTGTTCAAGTTTGGTCCACCCCAAACCTCCTAAAGTGTCCTTTTCAGCTTTTTCCACAAGCACAGTTTAAATGTTCCTTGGAGATCATTCCAATCTATAAAAGCATAAGGAATGGTTTAAGTCAATTCCTTATCAACATAAGAAGATCATAAAATCGGTAGATTTTTGTCCTTGTGGTGCTTATTCCTTTATTTAGAGCCAAGTTCCTAAGCTCACCAAAAAAACCGCAATTTTGTTGCAAAGAAGCTCAAAATTCCTAGAAAAGCATAATTCAAACATGAAATTATGCAGGCAATCCTCTTTTACATAACTAGGAAAAGAAAATTCCCCCAAAAGCACACAAAGGTAAAATTTTCAGATTTCTATGGCAATAAAGGTACATATCAATAGGAAAATTGCTAATCATTTTCCAACGAGCTTGCCCAAACAACATGCAGTATTTCATTTTTTTTCCAATTAAACAACAATATCATCTGACGATCTAGAACCAAAAGGATATTTCCACATTCTTGTAGCTGCAACCAAATCTTCTTATTGTTATAGGAAGTGGATTGTTTGAATGCTTAAAATAGGTGGTAAACATCTGACTGAAATTAAAAAAATGCTATAGAAATATTGGAAACAATGAATAGACATTTGGAGATTTTAGCATTATTCTTTTAAGCACTGTGAATTCTAGCATCCGGCACTCTGGAGTTTATATGCTCTTGCATGTGGTTTTATTGATAGAATGGCAATCTAATGGACATATATTCAAAATCAATGTCATAGCATGGGCTATCTTAGTTTCTGACAAAACTAGATTCAAAATTGATTTAATATTTTAACCTAATATACAGTTAGAATTCACCCTCATTTAGTGTGCTGAGGATTAACCATCCAAGGTGAACTTAGATGGTTTGGAAATGTACAGCATAGGCTGAAAGATGCACCAATTCAAAGGATTATTTGATGCATGTAGAAAGGAAACAAGGTTCAACATAAACCAACAAAAAAAAAAAATACAAACGGAATGATGCAACAAGGAAAGACTTGATATCTCATTATCTCTCAGAAAGTATGGCCCTAAATCGAGCGAAATGGAGGAAAAGATTCACGTAAGCAACCCCAACTACTTTGGGATTTAAGCTTAGTTGAGTTTGAGTTGAGCTGAGTTCAGTTTGCTAAGGCAATGCCTTTCAACATTAATAGGCATGCTTAGACAATAGTATGAACTAACCTACCTAATTATTTAAACATGTTACCAGGGATAACTTCACAAAGCATCAATAGGTCTTTTAAGAACATAATAACCAACTACTTATGTGCAAAATCTGAAAGTAAAATGTTCTCTATACCAGTGATTCAAATCCTGCTATGACGAAGGGGACCCGGTCGTCTGGTCCCATTCCCATCCAGTTGCTGTGAGATAATGGGATCTAAATAGGGGTGAGACCTCAAAACCCTGGCACAAGTGTCGCACTCGTCACATGGTGGCCCTGCCTTGGATGGTGCCTAAAACATCTGATTTGCCCATCCGTCCCATGGAGGAAGTTTCTTCAATAGGGACTTTGCTGCATCCTCCATGACTACAAAGAAACCTATCATGGAGAAATGAAAGAAAGGGAAGACCAACAGAGGCTTGGAGAGGGATGAGCAACTTGGCAAAGTGGATGTCCAATTTCACCGAGACAACAATCAAGGACAAGGGCACGAGGCTTCCATTTGAAGTCCGGTCTAGGGTTTGGTTGCTTCCATGTGGGCGTCCCCTCCGCCCTCATGAATTTCTTATTTTCCCCTAAGAGTTAAGTGGGACCAAAGCCCCAAGGCATGTCTCAATCTTAAGCCCCTTTAGGTTTTAAGCAGGACCGAGGCTCACTGATGCCCATCCATGATCAAATCCACATGCGATTTTTTCTTTCAAATTAAAAGTGGGACTAGGTCCCACCAAGGTATCCACCATCCCCCACTGCCTCTTTTGAGCCATCACAATGTCCATCAATTGTAAACCAAGAAAGAGAGGAGGAAGGGGAAAGAGGGAGAAAGGAAGCAGGGTTGCACAATTTGAGGTCTCAAAAATTGTAGTCAATTGATCGTGATCAATTGATCAACCCCAGGCAGCTCTTAGTCAAGGTGAGCTGTTCTCTTTTGCTATTGATTTGGCCAAAATGAAGAAAAGTGGGGAAATCATGCCCAGTTTATTCTAGCATGAAATTGTAATATGCTATAAGGATCAAGTCATAGGAATGAAATTTTTTTCAACGTATATTCTATTTTATATAAGATAATAATATTTAAAATAATTATTAGAATAATAAAAAAACTGCAAGGAAAAAATGTAGCATGTTTATTATTTAGATTATTATTATACACATGCTCTTTAATTTTTGCATGTTTTGGATAAATTTCAAGCATGTTGGATAACACCCAAACATACACGTAAATAAAATTAACTTAGATTATCCTAAACAAAATGCTGTTGTTTAAACAGAACAAACATATGAATTACCCATGTAGGTATCTAGAAAAACCTTAAGCAAATAATATTCAGAGTTTCAGCAATTTTCAATTTAATTCTCAAAAAATATTTAAAACTTGCTAAAAAAAATATTAAATGTAAAAGAGTGGGGGGGGACAAGGCTAGCAATCATGAAGGCATCATTCTAATTCAGCATATAACTTAATAGCAAACATAGTTAACAAGGTTTATTGAAGATTATTGCTGAAATTTAACAAACATCAATAAAGACAAAAATATATACAAGAATATCCATAGGTTATAACCGTAGAGTAAACAAAATCAGGCCTGAATAACCTAGAATATAACCATCGATGTTCTTGTTGTTGCATTCGTCAATCATGGAATATCAACAATCATGGAATATCAAAAAAAAAAAATTCTGCAATCATTAACATTCTTGCTTAGTCAAGCAATATCACAAGAGACAGAAAGTTACAAACAGATTACAGGTCAAATATAGGCATACTTTCAGGCTGAAGAACTAGAAGGTTTCAAAGACTATAAACACTGCTTCAACAACTGTAAGCTGCACAGCAAATCATTCTTAAGCAATAACATCCATTTAATGACAACCATAAACTGTCATGTGAGAGATTTAGTCAACAAGGCACCAGAACACAGTAAGTATAAGACCCAAGGTTCTACAACTACCAACATAAGTCAACAGCTGCATCATTTAATGCATACATGGAACAAAGTTTGCTAATTTCGCTTGACTTTGCACCATGTGCATGAAAAACAAAAAGGGAATCACTTCAGTACATGCTGCAAGGAATAAACCAAAAGCATGAAGGCATAAAATAAAAAACAAGGCATGCATATGATGTAACTAAACAACTTTACACCACAACAAAAATAATCGATAAAATAATAAAATTGCATGAGGGCCACAATAATGTTCACTGTCTATCAGTGGCAGGAAGCCCCAACAAGGTATGCAGATAGAGTAATAATTAGCGCCAATAAAGGTAACCAGATAGAATAGCAAAATAATTTCACTGAGAACTAACCGCAAATTCATTTACAAACTGCAACTTGGAAGCTAATTCCTTTAACTCGTTGAGTTCCTCCACAAGCTTAAATGGGGTACTCTCTACAGGAAGGGTTTAACTGGCTCATGTTCCCCAATGTTTCTATCAAGAAGTCCAATACAGACAGCTTCTCCTGTGTATAAAAGATTTCTATTGATAAGTTTAAAACTGCAGCAATAAATGATGGCTGAAAGATGGAAAAAATGCCCGGAATATTACAGCTTATTGTTTTGAGTCCAGAAATGCAGTCACAAGTAAACATCTAGAAGATAGAATAATCCCCATAATTGACAATATTTATAAGCTACAGATAGTCATGCGTCCTATTGAGAGATACAAACCACAAAAGCAGAAATGAATAAGTATCATCATTTCAGGAGTTGAGGATAACCTATAATTTTTTGCAACCTTTTATTGTAATCATCAAAATTGATGAAGCCATTGTCCCATTAACAGAATAACCTAGAATGTATTTGTCTGTGGACCATTACTTTAATTATTTCTATACCCACGTAAAGATAATTTTGATTAAAGAGAAAATTGCCCATGGCAAATATGCCTACTGTAACATTGGTGATGATTGAGCAATTCGGTTGAATTGAATCCTGTCAAGACTGATTTCTCTCTTTATTCCAAACAGGTTGTAATCTCCATCAACCAAAAGACTGATGACTGTTGGGAATTCCCTAAAATCTCTCATCTAATTGTAGGATATTTGTATAGTTCCCTATTTTTCCTCTCTTTCTTTATTCACTGTAACCAGATTTTTTGGGATTTATATAGAATTTGATCTTATCCCTTATTTCATGGGATTTATATAAGATTTGATCTTATCCCTCATTTCATGGGATTTACATAGGATTTGATCTTATTCCTTATTTCATGGGATTTATACCAAATTTGATCTCTTAAGAAGGTCATCCTTTTGTATATTTATATAGGATTGATTACCCACATAAAAGATAGAAGAAAATCACTCTTTTTCTCATGGTGTCCGAGCCCTTTCTGTAGGGCCTATTTTTCTACCGCTGCTTCTTTTCTGTCTTCATCGCTAAAGTCCACAGCCTTCATCACTGTTGGTCCCATTACTATCGACCTTGTCTGCTTTTATTGCATAAGTCATCGTTGTTCGTAGCTTTTCTCTGTTGGCCGAATCTAATTGCAATCTTGTTGTCGGTCAGTCTTTCTGTTGTTGTTGTTATTTGATCCCTTCTCCTAGTCAACATGTTTGAAGCTTCTGAGGCCACGACATCCAGCCCTTCCGAACCCGTCTTTGGGATAACTCGATCCATTTTGAACGGTAAACTGTAGGCCATGAACCCTTCCTATCATCTTGATGGAAAGAATTATCTTCAATGGTCACAGTTGGTGAAAACATTTCTCAAGGGACGTGGTAAGCTAAATCATTTAATTGCTCCTGATCCAAGTTCCTCAAATCCAAAATTTTCTGTATGGGACGAAGCTGATTCCGTGATCATGTCATAGCTCTGAAACTCAATGCAATCCGAAGTCAGCCGCAATTACATATTTTTCTCATCTGCTAAAGAAATATGGGACACTGTTCAACAGACGTATTCTAAAGTCTAGGATGCAACCGTCATTTATGAACTCAAAACAAAATTTCCCACACCAAACAAGGTTCTCTTTATGTCACTGAATATTATAATCTTATGAATGGCTTGTGGCTTGAGTTAGATCACTATCAAGCCATCAAGATGTCTTGCCATGGAGATACTAATACCCTCCTAAGTCTTGTAGAACGAGATCATCTCTTCGAGTTTCTTGCAGGACTGAATGTCGAATATGATCAAGTTCGTGTTCAGATTCTAGGAAGGGAGCGACTTCCACAATTAAAAGAGGTCTCCTCTATCATCCGAGCTGAGAAAAGCCGCCGAAGTGTAGTACTCAAACCCCCCTCTTCGGAAGGATCTGCCTTAGTATCCACCAAGAATCCAGATGGTGGTCTCAAGCCAAATACTTTTGGAGCAAAATCAAATGATCGTGCTTCAGACAATCCTTCCAAGCAATCAAACCATGATGGTCTTTGGTGTACTTACTGCAAGAAGCCTCGCCACATAAGGGATAATTGTTTAAACTTTATGAAAAAGCACAAATCTTGAGTAGAACCGACGGATTCAAAGGGCAACAGCGGAATCAGGCTCATTTCACCAACAACAAGGGACCCATAACTGAAAAATCTTAAGGGACTGAATTTCGAGAATTCAATAAAAGAAGGTTGAGAATTATGAGATGTTCTAAACTCTCTGTCTACTTTGGTTCATATTCATTGACTCAATCTGGTAAATGCCTTGTTTCTAATTCTCTTAATGTCGATACATTGTCTCATTCCTCCGCTTGGGTACTTAACTCGGAAGCAACGGATCATATGACCCATAGCTCATCTCGATTTAAGACCTACAAACCAGACCCCGAAAATCAAATAATTATCGTGGTTGATGGTTTCCCTATTACCATAGCTAGCCAAGGCCAAATTTTCTTAGCCCCTTTCTTTTATTTAAAAATATGTTACATGTTCCAACATTATCCACTAATCTAATCTCCATTCATCAGCTTACCAAAGATTTAAATTGTCATATCACATTTTTTGATATCTATTGCATCTTTCAGGACAAAGTCATGGGGAGGATGATTGGATCTGCTAAAGAATGGAATGGCCTTTACTACCTTAATGCTGCCAGTAGTTCTTCCACTCCTACAAACCGGTTCACTATCTCCTGCACATCTCTAATTCTGCTCATCCTCTTCCAATGAATCTAAAATCTGGATCCAGCATCTTCGTCTTGGCCATCCACCCTTCCTTTTGTTGAAAATATGTTTTCTTATTGTTCAATAATGTTGATGTTCAAAGCTTTCATTGTGACACTTATGAATTTGCTAAACATCATCGTGCGTCATTCCGTTTGAGTATTAATAAATCTTCCAAACCTTTTCTTCTCATACATATAGATATTTGGGGTCCATCTAGAATTTCTACTCGTACTGAGGCAAAATGATTTGTCATTCATTAATGACTATACTAGGACCACATGGATATTATCTTATGAAGAAAAAATCTGAAGTCAGCCATATAATTTCATCTTTCTACCAAAAGATAAAGACACAATTCGAGATATCCATACAAAGGATTCGTTCTGATAATGCTCAAGATTATTTTAATTTCCCTCTTACTTCTTTTATAAAGAAGGAATCGTTCATGAATCCTCTTGTGTTGACACATCTCAACAAATAGGATAGTAGAGAGAAAAACCAACATCTACTAAATGACACTCGTGCCCTTCTTTTCCATTCTAATGCCCCTAATTTTTTGGGGGAGAGACTGTCCTTACAACAACTTTCCTGATTAATAAAATCCCTTCACCTGTCCTTGGTAATCAATCTCCCATTCACCTATTGTCTACCCTTCATTCTGAGCTTCATTACCCGAGTAATCTTCCTCTTCGCATCTTTGAAAGTGACTCCTATGTCCATATTCATAAACAACAATGGAGAAAACTTGATCCTAGAGTTCTAAAATGTATTTTCGTGGGCTATTCGAATACACAAAAATGTTTATCTCCATGGATGTCACCTTTAATGAGAATCAATTTTATTTTCCAAACCCCATTCTTCTCTTCAAGGGAAGAAGCCTAAGGAAGATTCGGAATGAGTTGTCCTTGATAATCTCGAAAGTCTACAGCCCATACCTCCTCTACATGAACCATCTTCATATGAGCCGGGACGAAACACTGAAAATCAGCAACAAAAGCAACCTGAATTACTACAGTATTCAAGGAGAAAAAAGTGATTTCTGAATCAATGCAGACCCAAGACTCCAATCCGAATGAACAAGAGCCAGATAAACCAATTTCTCTTACTAATTTATTCTTAATGAATCTGTTCCTGAAAGCCTATTTCACAAGACCTAGATCTCTCAACTGCCTTAAGAAGACCATCAGAAAGTGCATTCAACATCCACTCTATCCAATTTCATAGTTTGTCTTCCTTCTTCGCCTTTCTCCACGACATAAAAGTTTCCTCACTACCCTAGACTCAATTGATATCCCTAAAATCATACAACAGACATTAAAAGACAAAAATTGGGTACAAGCCATGAAAGAGGAAATGACTGCATTAGAGAAGAATAAGACTTGGGAGGTTGTGACTAGACCAAAAGAAACAACCAGTTGGATGCAAATGGGTTTATACTTTAAATACAAAGCAGATGGGTCTCTTGAGAGATACAAGGCAAAATTAGTTGCAAAAGGGCAAACACAAACCTATAGGATAGACTACCAGAAAACTTTTACACCAGTAGCAAAGATGAATACTGTAAGAATTCTATTATCTCTTACTACTATGTTTGATTGAGATTTGCAACAATTTGATGTGAAGAATGCACTTCTACATGGAGATTTGGAAGAAGAGGTCTTTATAGAGCCACCACCCGGATTTGATGAAGATTTTGGAGCGGATAAAATCTGCCATGTGAAAAAGACTTTGTACGACCTAAAATAATCTCCTAGAGCATGGTTTGGAAGGTTTACAAAAGCAATGCTGAGAATAGGATACAAACAAAGCCAAGAAGATCACACATTATTTATAAAACACTCAGATAAAGGTGAAGTTACAGCCTTACTAATGTACGTAGATGATATTATTGTAACAGAAAATTATGTAGCTGAACGAGAATCTTTTAGAAAAAGATTGGCTCAAAAATTTGAGATCAAAGAACTCGAAAAACTGAAGTACTTCCTAGGCATTGAAGTGGCTTACTCAAAGAAGAGTATCTTTATCTCTCAACAGAAATATATACTAGACCTTCTTAAAAAACTAGAAATCTTTGCAACAAAGCAGCAAGTACGTCTATTGATTCTAATCACAGGATAGGAAGAACTGAAAAGGATAGCTCAGTTGATAAAGGAAGATATTAAAGACTTGTAGAAAATTAATTTATCTCTTACGTACAAGATCAGACAACCTACTCTATGAGTGTAGCTAGTCAGTTTATGCATGACCCAAAAGAAGAACATTTGCAAGCAATTTACAGAATCCTCCACTATCTTAAAGCTACACCAAGTAAGAGAATCTTGTTTCAGAAAGAGGAGAGCTTACTCTTGAGTCCTATATTGATGTTGATTATGCTGGATCATAAGTTGACAGAAGATCAACATCTAGACACTGCACATTTCTAGGAGATAATCTGATGACTTGGAGGAGTAAAAATAGAATATGGTAGCAAGATCTAGGGCTGAGGCTGAGTTCAGAGCCATAGCTCAGGAGATTTGTGAACTACTGTGGGCAAAAATAATCTTAGATGACTTAAAGATCAAAAGAGAGGAAACGATGAAACTACACTGTGACAACAAATCTGCCATTAATATTGCATATAATTTGATTCAGCATGATCAGACCAAGCACATTAAGATAGACAAACACTTTATAAAGGAGAAGTTGAACAGTAAGTTGATTAGTATCCCATATATGCCATCAGAGAATCAGTTAGCTGATGTTCTAACGAAAGGCCTACCTACAACGAGATTTCAAAAAATTATTAACAAGCTGGGAATGGAAGATATCCACTCACCACCTTGAGGGGAGTATTGCGAATTCCCTAAAATCTCTCATCTAATTGTAGGATATTTGTATAGTTCCCTATTTTTCCTCTCTTTCCTTATTCACTGTAACCAAAGTTCATGAGATTTACACAGGATTTGATCTTATCCCTTATTTCATGGGATTTACATAGGATTTGATCTTATCCATTATTTCATGGGATTTACATAGGATTTGATCTTTTAAGAAGATCATCCTTTTGTATATTTATATGCGATTGATTGCCCACATAAAAAATAGAAGAAAATCACTCTTTTTCTCAACGACCTATAACTTCATTTTCCCACTAACTATGATGCTTTAAATTGCCTTCAATATAATTTTGACCATTCACCCAAGTTGAAGTCAAATTGGGGTCAACTATTAATCACATAGTCTGAATACTAACATAGTAACCATCGTTGCATCAGATACAGGTTAACAATTAACTCCATATGTCTTCTAAGATCATTACAACAACCAAGATTCAACAATTATATGAAGCTACCACGTTGGTGTTTGAATTAAGTTTATTGCCAATTAATTCCCGAGTACATGGAACCAATGTACGGATAGAATCTTGCTCAGTTAAGCCATTCCATGATTTTAGATCTGTAGCTTGCTTACGGAATGCAGACTCTTAATCAGTACACTTCTTAATATATGTCACATTATGAAAATCTAGCTGAAATTTGAACGGTATCAAGTAAAATATTTCTCTACATGTTGCAACTGGCTGAAAAGGTGAATCCATCTTTTCTGTCCAATCTGTGAAAGGAAATAAGCTAATTGACTTCAGGGCAAACTAATTGGAATCAGAACTTTCTAGAAATCAAAAAGACCCTGAACAAGACCTTCAAGATTAGGATAACTGATAACGGTATCCTTCAAGTTCAATGGAGTTTTTACATGCCCAGCTATGATATTCATGGATATCTTATATAACAAAGATGTACATGGATTCCTATCATAGTGCATATCCAAGTAGTTAAGGAGTTGAAACCAAACATATTTGCATGCATGTTACTACATTCAAGAGTTGGAAGTATCGGTACCTTATTGGTACATTATAGACCCATATGGTGGCATACCAAACCAACAAATGGTACTCCTAGCTGTGACAGCAGGACAAAATAAGATGATGTACCATATTTAGGTACCATATGTTACTGGGAAGCATATCAATTCCTACCCATATGATACAACACAGTATGGCCAATATTGACAAGTATAAAGCAATACATAAATCACTAATGCAATCAATTTCAAATTTAATCTGTCGCATCAAAATACTATCAAGACTTCATAGCTTTAATTGTTCAAGGCAATTTTGCAGAAAAGATTATGATGTTCATACGATGCAAAGTTAGAGAATTTAAAACCCAGAAATTTCTTTGGTTCTTCAAGTAGGTAACTGGCCTCATGGTAAAATACAATTCACAAATGTGCCCAGAAACTTCCCATATGCCTCCAGGACAAGGGAGAGGATTTCCCTTCTTTTTCCAATAAAAATTGGCATCCCATGATTAATATTATCATAGTAATGTTATTGTATGGAGTATATTGTTATATATAGATTTGACAATCATTAAGATAGAGTTCGTGGATATTCATATTGTTGTATGAAGCATGGACTATGTTATAATGAAAATCCATCATGTTTTATGAATAATTTTTTTTGACATATTTATGCTATACTAAAAAGAGCGAGTTCAGGTCTTTCTCTAAAATCAGCCCTAAAAAATAAACAATCTATTTATCAGAATTTTATACCATAAAGGAAATACATATGGATAAAATTAGAGAAACACATAGGTCCTTCGTTGGATAAGAATTACATTCTAAGATAAAGATGAGATTACTTCTCTCCTCTCAACTAATCTACCTAACCACCTGTCATGATAATCCACTAATAACCTTCCTTTTTGTCTCTCTCTACCTTTTTCAAGTTTTATCCACTAAAGCAAACCAGACGGCTTAAATTATCGGCAATCATATTTTTTCTTATATGTATGTTTGTACTTATCCCTATACCAGTATGTAGAAAATATACATTTATTTGCTGACATATCCTAATTATATCATATTGTAATTTCCAACAATGTATCCATATCGTTTCACATTCACATCTCCCATCTGACTTATGCTTTTAAGGATGGAGTAAAGGAGAAAAGAAAGGGTTAATACACTTAGTAAGATCAGAGAAAGTTTGCTAAAACAAATCAGGACAATAAAAATGAAAATATGAACCCTGCTCTGCTAAAAAAGCAACCTAGGAGAGCTAAAGACTGACCATGGATGGTGATGAAGAGAGGAGAGGGTTTGTTAGGCTGCTATGCCACTAAAGTAGCTAAGGTTGCGTTTGGTGCATTGCCAAGCAATATTGGAAGGTAATGTGGATTGTCTTTAGGATAGATTGCCACCACTAAATTGCCAATAATGTTGATTACTGTGTTTGGTACACATAGGTAATGTTGCAGTAAAATTACTGAAATCTTGACTGATATGTTTGGTATGACAATCAGATTATCGGTAATGTGAAAATCAAATTCCTAAAATATCTCCAATAATTTATCCAGGTGCTCTTCTTTTTCTTTGGTGAGAAGTAGTGGGAGTGGTGTGGGTGTGGTGGTAACGCGGGGAAGTGGCGGGCCGAAGGGTGTGGGGAACCACGGGCAATAGGAGGTGGGAGGGGCGGCACATGTGGAGCCATGAGGGCGGTGGGGATGGGTGTGAAGAAGCCAGGGGGTGGTGGGGAACAAGGGCGGAGGAGCCGCAGACAAGCAAAGGGAGATGAAGGAGCCGCAGGCCGAGGACGCACGCAGAGGGGTGGGAGAGGGGGTGGGTTGGGCAATGGGTTTTGTGTGATTTTTTTAAGAATAATTTTGTCCAAAATTTTATTACAACATTGCCAAAGAAGTGATAATCTGGATAGCCATGTCTCTCCAAGACAATCCAGATTACCTGCAATGAGGCAATCTGTATTGCTAAGATAATCTGAATTACCACCTAACAAGCATACCAAACGCAGTAATCCAAATTACCATATTAAATTGCCAACAATCTAGATAAATTGCCAGCTACCAAATGCAACCTAAAAGTTGGATACATCCTATCAACAGAATAGGTCCTATGATAAGTAATTTTAGAATCATGCAAGTGCTCAGTTTGGTTTGTCCTAAGTAGATAGAAAGAACCAAAATCAATAGGTGGAAGGGTAATACAAGCAAATTTCTATGAGGTCATTCAGGTCAGAAATATTAACATGTCATGAAATTTCAAATTCACACCCTTCCATAGGCAATAAACATCAGAGGAAGTCTGAATAAATCTTAAAGTACTCTTTCCTCAAAAGTTCTGCCTCATTGAATTGTCTGTTGAAGTGGATGGTGCTTGTAGACCTAGAAAGGATGACCACTGAGTTTATGGATTTTCTACAGAAGGACCCATCAATAACAGCTGATTTTCTTTTACCATTTATCAGCAAACAAAATATAGGCCCCCCAGCCAAAGACAAGACCATCAAAAGGCAACAAACATAACGGCACACTGAACAGCAATATAACCAATCTCATTATGTATAAATTCCAACTACCAAATCTATATTTTGAGTCTTTCACTACCCTTTCATCTCGTACATTCCCTAAGACACCCCTACCCTCTCCCAAGCACCCACAATATGCAGAAGGAGACCCTTGCTGTCGATCAAGGTTAACCTCATCAAACCCATCTCTATCCACAAGAAACAAGAAAGAAGAGTAAAAGGAAAGAATCCACAAATCTTGTCCGTAAAAAGGAATCTGTTCTTAAAGATTTGGCCTCTTTCTTAACATGATAAATCAATTACATGACCAAACTACTATGATTAAAAATATTAATAATAATAATTTTAAAAAGACAAAAACACAAAAAAAAAATGAGAGAAGATGAAGGAAAGCAACCGCAGGACTAACCAATGGATGGATGAAGCGGCTCCCATCCTCGCTCTTCTCCAACCAAACATGCTCAAATGGCTGGTTTTTGTTGTTTACCAGGATATTGTACTTATCTTGCGGCCTGGGAATGGATGGTATATGAAAAGGCACCTTCGAGCGCGGGGCTGTAGTCTTCTTGTCTCTCGACACTACCTTAACCCCGGCCGCCGAGCTCAAAGCCCGATCCTCATCATCTTTCTCCGATTCCCGCATGCACCCCTTCTTCTTCTTCCATAACCATCTGAAACCCACCGTCCAAGTCCATCGAGCTAATCTTCCCGCCGCTCTCCTCCTCCTTTTCCCTCAAGCTCTTGAATTCATCCACCGAGACGCCGAACCGCTCAAGAAACTCGTCATTCAGGTTGACAAGCCAGTCGAAGGCATCGTCAAGATCGTCGGGCAACCGCGGCGGCTTCTTGCTCCCCCAGAGAGGGCCCGAGGAGGCAACACCCCTCAGGGAAGAATCGCATTTGGCTACGATCTCCCTGGCCGGGGCCTTGAACACGTCGAAGTTGTTGTAGAAGTGAAAGTCCTTGCCGGAGGCAATGCCGCGGGAGCGGCCGGAGAGGCGGGCGGAGGCGGCGGCGAGGGGACCAGAGACGAGAGCTTGGAGGGCTTCCGCCTTGTGTTTCAGAGACGATTCGGGGGTAGGGAAGTCCTCTTCCATCGATTGGAGGGGCGGGGGGTTTCTCCTCGGGTCCAGTTTCCACAGGGACGGAGAAGGGCTTTTAGGGCCTGGAAATGGAGCGACAGGAGAAGCAAAGAGAGGATTTTAAGTGAAGCTCGGGTTTTCCTCCTCTTTTCTTATTTTAGGGTTTCTTCGGGAGGTTAGGGTTAGGGTTTTGAATCCGCCATGGGCAGCAGAGCTCAGAGAGAAGTTTCCATTTAAGCGGTGATGTAAAATACAAGCAAGAGACAGCCGCCGTGGCGAGGTATTTGCTTTCATTGCTCGCTATGCAGCAACTTTTATCTGTTTCTGGGATTTCATTTCTTTAAAAAATATTTATATATATATATATTTATAT
>KE504823.1:179431-191093 GCA_000441515.1 Elaeis oleifera
CTCACCTTCGATGCCGGCGAAGCTTTCTGGCGTGAAAATTAGACGGGCACAGAGTCGGTCTTCCGCGATGATTTTTCGGCGATTGCCGCCGATGAACTTCGAAATTTTCAGTGGAAGAGAAAGAGGAGGGATCTCCTCCTTAAAAAGAGCCGGAGGGGGACTCTTTCCGACTTCGGTTGGAAGTCGGTGAGAGGAGGAAGAAGACTCCCTTCGGGAGTCTTCTCCTTTGTTTTCTCTTCCATTTTTTTTTCCTTTGGGCTGGGTTGATGGCCCAATGGCCGGCCATGACACAAATTATACACCATGCTAGCTTGATTTCATTGATGTCTTGCACAGATACTGGTGTCTGCTGAAGTATCAGAGATTGGCGTATGCCAAAATGTCTTTAAAATGATGCTGAAGCCATTTAATAAGTGCATGCAGTTAGCCTTTTGGCAGCAAACACACAAGTAATATTCCAGATTTGCACACAGATAACTTGTTATACTTCAACGAGGACCTAGCCGACTGGTTATGTAATCCTCTATCACGTTACATAGATGGCTTCAGTCCCAATAATTAGTTCATTCTCTATTATTAAATACAACACCTGATCATCAAATCCCTGATGACCAAGAGACAGATTACCAAGATAAAGGATATTTGAGGAGCTCCAAGAGAGAATGACATCAAGTGAGATCTAAAATATATCATCCATGGAGAAAGTAATGAAATGATTATACTGAAACTTCAAGCTTTGAAATCCATGGCAACTAATAGAATTAGGGAGCAAACAGCAACTGATAGAATATAGCATCTAAAAGATATCTTCAAATTGTTTACTGCACAAGCATAACTTGAAAATACAAAGTTCTTTCTGAGTCTGTAGCGTATATTTCAGAAATCATATCAAAACTTTTGTTAAGGATGTGATACAAATACTCTCAAGAAGGGCTGCTCACAATGCGAACAGGAATGATGGGTATTGATTCCCACCACTCCCTAAGTCGCCTGTCACCATGAGCACTTGACATGGATTTCCCAGCCTTTGAATTAGCCATGAAGAAATACATTGTCAAACCCATCAACACAAACTTGAAGGGAACTGCCACCAGAAGAACTGCCCCACCAGTCATTGCCCACATGACCAAATTAGCATGCTGCGACGAGTAACAGATGCATGAAGCCATTAGACAATAATAGTCAATAGAGAAATTAGGCATTGCAATCTAGAGTGATTGAAGTTGCAAGATGTCTTGGTCAAGTTATAACATGTCACAGAATAAAACAGCAATGCACCCATAACCTACATTTTAAGGACACAGATGAGTTAACTACAAGATAAAACAACTTTGATTAGCATTAGATGCACCAAAGTACAAGGCATCAAACTAGCAGCATGCAAACTTTTGCAGTTTTATTTCTTTGTTGAGATTCAGATAATGCAGTGTATAAACTGATAGTCATTGATCAGATTGTTGTCGGGAATGACAGAAGCTGAGACGGCACATGAGGTAACAGAATGGTTTTTGAGATTATTACAGAGCACATCATGAATGCAGTAAATTGTGCTCTCATAATTTTAGCTTGATGTTAGCACTTGACATGTATTAGTCGCACTGGGGCATGTACCTTTTTGAGTGGTAACAGCCAATGAACAAAAGAGGTTAAAGCAATTTTCCAAGCAAGGAAAAGGAAGAGCAACTTAAAAGACATTGAATTTTTGGATCAAATGATAGGAGTTATTGAGACATTATTGCAATCATTGCCTCTAATTCCCTCATCTATATAAACAATGGCATAAAAGAACCCATTCACACTAAACAGGCATTTCCTCGAGACATCACTTAATCGCATTCAATTATTCATCAACAATAACAAAGAGCTGGATCTTTTCAGCTATATATCCATCCTATTAATATGTTATTTGAATGAACGTACAGTTACAAAGTTAACTACATAAACATCAAGGAGGTCAGCTAATAACAGGCTTTGCCCTGTCTCATATCTTCTTTTAAATAATATGAAGATAACAAATGACAATTTTTTAAAGGGAAAATTGATGTAGAATGATGATGCGTTATCTAGTACTCAATCTCAGTGTAAAATTCTTATTGGCATTTTAAGAAAACGGCAGCATGCTAAGACAAAGTAACCAAGGAAATACTAATTTTATCTACAAGCAATCATAGAAAGTTTAAAGATGAGCTATTATGAACTACCTTGGGGGCCTTTGATACTATGATCGACCAAATTTTCAATATTGTGATATTTACTGTCTTAATCAATTCATGTAGATTTTTCAAACTATGTTGGGCCGCAACTACGCTTTCCACTGTAGTTTTGTCTGAGGAGGTAGATACAACCACCTCATTGCATTTTTCTCCCATTCGTTTCCTTCTAGCCCAAAGCATCATTCCAACTCCACACATCAAGAACACTGCAATGGCATAACCAACCCATTCCCTGTTTTCATCAGAAAATGTGAATGTCAGTCCAACCCTAAAACTGTAAAATCTTATGAATTTAATAGGGGCTCATTGAAGGCACTTGACAAGCACTGAATTATATGCTTCAACAAAGTTAAGATTTATAAAAGAAGAAAAAAAATAAAGACAAGTCAATATATTACTACAGGAGTCTAACAACATACTTGTATATGATGACTAGGCTCATCACAAGGATGACAAAAGTGGTTGTTGGTATCTCCCATGACAGAATTCTTTGGAGCCAAGGCAGCAGATTTTTAAGAGGGTTCAGTAGGTCCTACACCGGAGAACATAAGCATTTGGCTACTATGAAGCTTGAAAAAAATGTATAAGCATGCAAGATAGACAACTCCAGTACCAAAACTTTGTGATGCTGCACAATGCTAATGATGACAATGAAACATAAAATTACAAAAACAAGAATGAAAACTGCTTACCACTAGAACAAGAAGGCTGTCGCTGATACCTTCTGCTTTCATCTCTTCAATAGTAGCTTTGGCAATGCTAACTTCTTTTGCTTCCTCCCTTACTTGACCAATAGTTGTCTCTAAGGACGCCAGAGAGTCTGCTTGGCTGCTTGGGTGTTCCTCCAACCCTTCTTGCATTTCCATTGTGTCCATTGGAAGGGACATGTTTAAACTCTTCAATATAGTGGCAGCGTTACAATGGGTTATCCTATTTGTCTGCTTCAGACTATTAGATAATTCTTCCAACACATAATCACCCTTAGGGAGGTCATCATACAACGAGAAAATCAAGAAATTAGTGGGAACCGGTGGTGACATTCTTAACATCTCTCTTGCTGCATGGAGCCTCAAGACTCCCAAAATAGTTCTTGCATGCATCTCTAATGCTTGCATTGGGGAGTCTATGTTAAATCTTGATATAAAACGATGAAGTAGAATTACTTCCTTTATTAGAGTGAGCCAGTGCTCACGTCTAGTGGAGCTTGTCATCTCTGGAAACTCTAACACCAAAGGTTCTGCGCTGCAAAGTTACCAAGTGTTTGAGCGTGCAGGGTAAAGTTCTTAGGGAGAGACGCTCAAAGAAAGGTATCTAAATGTAAATAAATATTTAAAACTTATCATATTGCTGAGTTTTCTCTAATGAGCGAACAAAGGTATGTCTGGCTTCAATTTAGACATGAAGATCTTACAGCTGAGAAGACTCATAAATGATAGCTTTGTCAAACAATGGAGCACCCCAAGGCCCTGTAGATGCTGCCTTCACTTGATGATCGACATCATGTTTGGAAAGATCAACCCTTATGGCAGTTTCATATGATACTACTCCTGAAGCCTCAAAATAGAGTGCCTGATTTGTTAGAGTGAGCCTACCTGAAAAAGCCACCTTTATAACTAAATATTCAGCTCAAGTTCAAGTGAATCTGACAATTTCAATATAACTAGCTTTACTAGATAAATTGGAGAAGTTGGGACAAATTGATGTGCTGATAATCACATATAGACTAAAGCGATAATTATGAGGAGTGACCTGGCCAGCTGGTTGCTCCAATATGACGTACCACCCTCTGTGTTCCAGCAGTTCCCTCCACATGCAATATGAATTCATCTTCTGCTAATTCAAAACCGGTTGGTGCTGTTTGTTTCCGCAGGTACTTACTACACCTAAAAATGAAGGAGTTGAAGATAAATTATTAATGATCAGCATAGAGTAGCATGATTTAATAACTGAGCCTCATTTTTGTGAGTTCATACAAAGACAAGGCTATAGTTGAGTTTCATTAGAAAACTTTAGAAGCAATACATGAAATTCCATAGAAGCACACAAGTTATTTACCAAGATCAAAAATTGTCTAATAGTATCTCAACATTCTCCAGCAAAACCATATCCTAAGTTAGTTTTGTTAGTTCATATATCCCAGCATTTGTCCTTCTCAAGGTGAACATCTCAATCAAGATTTTAAGAAACTTCTATCCATCATATTATCTATATGCCTCTTTACATATATCATCTCTAATATTGATGTTTAAATAGATTTCAAGATATTTCACTAAGTATCAATTAGCATATGAAAGATAATAATCAACTTACAATCAAACTATTAGAGTAACTATGTTTTAAGACGGTATACATGTGTGTATTTGTACACATGTGCGTATGTATTTTGAGGACTTGTCCCACATCAAATAGATTAGCGATTCTAGATGGTCTTGGATACTCGTGCGACCATCCATCTGCTAGCTTACGCTTTTGGGTTGGACTTTAACATAGTATTGAAGTTATCTAGAACTGGTCCAAAAATTAATCAGGTCCAACACAAAATGAAATTCTTTGGATCAGTCTTGGATTGAAAGCATGACCCATTTCAAATATGGATTGGATTTGGCTCACTAAGTTCTCAATGTGAGCCCAAACCAACCCAAATCAATCCCAAACTATTATGCTATATATATTTCAGAACCCTCCTCGAATATAAGAAATTAATTTGTTTCATAAATAGTTATCTAATACTTTGATTTGTTCATTATAATTATATATGATTATCAATCAATCTTATGGAGAATATGTCTTGATAATTTCTACATATTGCTCATTATTAATTTATCGCACAAATATATTTATAACACGATGAGGTATATGTTTGGATTATTTTGACCCATTTTGACCAGAAAAATCCAATGGATTCATAAAAGTAATAGTAAACCCAATCTAGTCCATTCTGAAGGCCATTGGATTGGATTTGAATTCAATCTTTTGCCAGATTAAGTGATTCAAATATGGATTGGGTTTGGATTGTGCCCATACTTGATCCAGCACAAATTGCATATAGCCCCATCATTAGGCTCTACATGTAAGGAGATATTAAGGAATAGTCCCATATTTGATAGGTTAAGGAATTCTAGTCGGTCTCATATGAGTCCATGGACATACTAGATTAAGCTTTTGGATTGACTCTAAAAGCCAATCCCTATACTAAATCTTGCCTTCCTCGCCAACCATTTAATTCATTTTGCAATCTAGGAGAGTCTCCAAAGATGACTACTAGTTGCATAGACCTAAACAATGCAAAGGTTGGCTTTAATTTCTATTATTTATTGTTTTCTATTGAAACACCATCTAAGTGATTGCATGTAAATAGGAACTGAAATATACAAGATGATACAAAATCAAAACTAAGCACATACACATACAGTTACACAAAAAAAAGGGAGTGCAGCTGCAGGATGCAGGAGCATTTACCAAGCCCATATTCCATCAAAAGAAAAGAGAGTGTAAAATAAATAAATAAACAAACTCATATATAGGTTTTCATCATTCATGTATCTTTTACATTTTATGCAGGCAATTCTCTTGTCCAAGTTGCCTTCAATATGATTGACCAGCCCAAAGCTGGTCACCTCATGGATCATAACTTGTACCAGCAAGTCAACTAGCCAAATGATCCAGGTGGAACCAGGCCTCTACAAGGTTTAGTGTCAAAGAGCTGCTAATATAGTGTTAGCTTTCAATTTTAGTTTAGATTTGATGAACACAATGGTTGGATGTGTTTGCTTAAAAGAATTATGTATGCAACCTGAATAAGATGAACCTTTAGGGCATTGCTTTAAGTAATAATTTTAATAATTACTGAAGCAATGAAACTGATTAAGTCTTGAATCTCAAATGTTTTAGCTATCATATGCACTTCATCTTATACTTGTAAACCATGTAATTTGCACAATATGCAACAAAGAGAAGTTTTTAAAACAATATCTGTTCATTAGCAGGGTTTCAAGTGTCAATAAAATAAACAATAATTATAAGCAATAAATACTTGTCCATTTCTTTGAGAAATCTATCATAAGCAGGAAATGAAGCCGGCTCGCCGTCAGTGCGGTAAGAGTTTCAAAAGTGAATCGTGCATTTACAACATCAGCAACCAGAGGAAGCAAGAGGCCAACCATACAAATGCATCTTCTCCAACACTTCTCTCTTCATTGACCTAATTGACGATGCCAAACCGAAATATGTGAAAACAAGTTTGGCAAATAATTAGGAAAAAAAATCATTATGGAGCATCAGTGCAACAAAAGAAACTTAATCAGACTACTCACAAGGAGTGGCATGATGTCTGAATAGAAAAGGGGGATATCATCATTTAACTGCTCTTCATTCTCTTTAAGAGGTTCCTTTCTATCTTCCTTCTCCTTGGCAATGCTTTCCTGCAAGTGTTGATGGAGAAAAGGAAATTACTAACTCAACAAAGAGCAATAGTAATAAATTTCTGCAAAAATCAGTAATGGTGCAAAATTTCAGTGGACTAATATGAAATCATTTACAATTCTAGAGGAATCAATCCGGTTGTTAGAGTGTTTAAATTATAGAAAGGACAAAATGCAAACTGAATCAAGCTCCTCATCAGCTGAGCTAGGTCTCTCCCATGCCAGCATCATATCATAAGTGAATCGGCTTAATGATCCATCAGTGATCTTCTCCTCCAAGTTACAACATTCATTTCAAGTGCCTTTGAGCTGCAGAACTCAACTAATCTCCTTGAATAGTTATCTGTTGCAGGCTTCAAGCCCCTCTCAAATTCTTCCACCAGAGCATCAATGGAAGTGTCCAATTTCCTGAGATTCAAACTTTATAATGATGATTCACACTTTTAATTGCAAGAATCTGCTTAGAAATGAATGTAGATGTCACAACTTAACAAAAAGGAAATTATCAAAGCCTGTCCCTAATGTCGTAATGAAAGAGCTATACATATGAATAAAACTCTAGGTTGATTCAACTGAGTTATATCTAATGAATCTGGTAAGAATCAATATATCACTCGAAGTATGACTGCCAAATTGTTCGTGAGCTGCAGCTAGTGATTACTAGAGGCTAGTGATGCAAGATGTAGCCTGTGAAAAGAATAAATTGAGAAAAAGTATATAAGTATCTGAGCCTAAATAGATATTTATAAAGACCAGTAGATTATGGTTCGGTTTGAAAACAATACATCCATGCATTACAATCTTCAAAAGGACGGTAAAAATTAGAATAAGCAGGTGGCCTCTTGTATGACCAATGGGAAACACAAGCACCACTAGTCACATGCTTATTGATGTTTTCATATGCACAATGGACAATAACGTATGCATTACCAGAACAAAATTTGTCTGAACTCTGGATTTTGTACTTGGATGGTTTTCTTTTCTCTTTTAACTGCTTCACCACCTCAATAACCTATAAGGCACAGCAATCCTTGTACCTGATGAAAGAGAATCCTGTTTGGCCTTATGCATGTGGAACATCTACTGAGTAATGCAGTACAATTGTTGTCAAGGAGCAAGATCTGTGACTAAATAAGTTAGCCTAGACCAGTACATTAGTTTCACTAACAAAATATTTTACTTTTCATGAACTTCATGTATTTATTATTCCGGGTGAATTGCATTCTCTAATATATGAAATGAAGCTTTTCCTACTTCTCTTCCTTGTATCTCTAAAATTGTTACTAATTTAGTAACTACAAATCACGTGAGTAGACCAAAGGATACCTAGTTGTTAATTTGGTAGAATTCCAACTAAACAAGACTTTATCATGAATACAACTTTAAGACAAAGTGACGGGTGTTGAAAATAACAGACCATGCAATTTTTGGTGCAACATGAACACATAGAAGCACAAAATGCTAATAGTAAATACAATTCACATGGTTAGTCTTTACAGGCTATCATGAGAATCTGGGGGGGGGAAAAAGTAATAATAAGGAACCAATCATCAGATTACCATTACAAAATCAGAAGTTCAGCCTTTTCTGGCTTTAATGATTACTTCAGCTGCTGCCCAACTCTAAGTGGAAATTTCTACAAGGAAAAGAACCTGCTGTTGTAGCGATTCTAGATAATTTGACAGGCTCAAGTGAGCAAAATGTCGATCAAGGGAGAGGAGTACTCCTATCTGCTCTTTCATAACAGCAAAGCTTTGATCTCTTATTCTCCTTCTAGATGGAAAACAATTGTTAGGGATGATGGAGTTCAGGTACCATTTATATTGATACCAAGTATGAACTACGATTCTACAACCAACCTTCCTTTATAACTGATACAGCCTATCAATCTTCTTCATCTTGATGTTCTCTTTACTATAAGAATTCATATCTGAACCTCATAATTCTAATTACATGAAGTTCATACGCTCTAAAACATGAATCAAATATCTTATCAGCAGGAGTCATCATTCATCATGCCGCATATGCATGTGCATGTGTACATTCATGCATGTGAATACATGTATTAGAAGAAAAGGTCGCATATACACATCCATATCCTGTACTTGTAGGCAGAAAATGCTAGTAATAAGAGAGATCCTTGGATCGGCTATGCCAATATACATAAGGAGGTACATCATATTTGCATCAGTTGCACATATATCATCATATATAGACATGCCCATGGATTCATGCATGCATGTGCACACAGACACACACGCACACACTCAGAGAGAGAGAAGAGAGAGAGAGAGAGAGAGAGGCGATTACTGGGAACATCTTATGAGCAGATCGTTGGCGATGGAGGATAGATGCTTCCTCATCTCTCTTTCTCAGGAGTGATTCCGTTTGGGGATTTGGGATTTGAATGCGGAGGGCTGGGGAGCGCTGCCGTTTTAAACGCCCATATAGGTGAGGTGTCTGCTATATAACATGACACGTGGCATACCCGTTACACCTGTTGCTCCCTCCAGGGTCCAAACACAAACAAGAGGCTGGCTTTTAGGGCGGGGTGTGGAAGGGGCTGGTTACGTGGCTGCCCCACAGCTTGAGCTATTAGGAGGTAGATCGGCTGGACGGAGGGGTGCAATCGAGTCGGGCTATCGATCTCAAAATTCAGCTTGAAATCGATCGAATTTTAATATTTCAAGTTCAAATTTGATTTAATAAAAATAAATAAAATTTGAGATCGATTTGACTCAATTCAAATATTAATCAAGTCATACTCGAATTTGAAATCGAAGATTAATCTACTAATAATTTATATATTAATATATATATTATAAATAAAATAATATTATTAAAATATATATAAATATAAGTAGGTTTATGAATTTTTGAGTCGAATATCTTGCTACTCAAACTCGATTCGAAAATTACTTGAGCTCGATAATAATCGAATCGAACTCAAATAGCTCGTGAGCGGTTCGACTCGTTTACACTTCTACTCAGACCAATAAACCAATATGATATCACTTTTATTAGTTAATATGGGAACATAATAATTTTACCTACCATCTTGGTATCTCCGATGAGGTATTCATATGGATTGTGATGCATAATAGATCTGGCTCTGATACCGATCGTTATAAGTTTACAGTTCAAAAACTTAACTATCGAAAGGAAGATTAGCTCAAGCTAATAAACTCATATGGCATATTTTATTAATTAATTTAGGATTAAGACATTTGGTGGAAGGAAAAAAAAAGAGAGGATGGGAAGAATTGAAACAATTGAAAAATGGTGATTTTGAGACCATCTAAATCACCCACTTCATTAATTGCTTGGGTCATCTTTCCGTCTTTTAATAGAAATTGGAAAGTAAGAGCAAGTGCTACAATAAATTGGAGTTTGAAATTAATGATATAGATCTTATAAGGACCTGAATTTGCTAGAATAAAATAACAACAAATCCGCTAGAACAAAATAACATTAAATCCTTCTATTTTAGTTGTTGTCAATGTCCTGTAACATTGCATAGTTTTTGTTAATTTGTTTGAGTTCTAGAAATATAATTTATTTTATGATGATTATCTTGACAATGATTGCAATCATCTTGAGTGGTTCGTGTGGAAGATTATATGTATGCTCGGTGCTATTCTTTACTATCATGGATTTCATCTTTCTTTTAATCTTTTAATCTCTTGTTTTCATCTTTTGGACTTGAAAGGAAGAGAATCTTTAGCGCACTAAACAAAGAATAGGTAATTAACTCCCGATCCTCTTTTTAACTCCACTCTAACAAAAGATTTTTGTTGACCAAAATTTTAACTTTTAGTCCATTCTTTTATACTATAGTAACAAACATCCTTTTGACATCATCTTATTTAAAAAATACCCAACTTACCCTTTGTCTTCATCTTTCTTCTTTTTTGCTTTATTCCTCCCTTTTCTTCTATATAAAAGAGAGAATGGACTTCCTTGCTCTTGCTACAAGGCTTCTCAACTCGATCCCTAACCCTAATTCTTCTTCTTCATTCTTCTCCATAAGGTGTCGATCATGGTGGAGGCCGCTCTCTCTCGCAATGTGCTACTTCCAGACCCCCAACCCTACTCCTGCCCCTTCACCAAGCTTGGCTCTCTTCTCGCCTGCTCTGCCATCTCCACCCACGAGGCCCATGTCGACCTCCCGGCCTCTGTCCTTGCCCTCATCTTTTCTTTCTTCCTTCATTCCCCGTCACTCCTGTCCCTTCAAAGCCCTATCTCGCCTCTATGATTCAGATGCTCCTTTCTTGCCAGTGAGATGACGGAGCTGCCGGTCGCCGCCACCACCTCTGCCTCATTTCCCATCGTCTTTTTCGATACAGAGCAGGAGGTTGAGATCGGCACCGTTATTGTTCATCCAATCCTCAACTTCAAGATGTAATACCCAATCTCATTTAAACCCCACCAGCATGACTCTCAGAGCATCCAAAAGAAAAAAGAAAGAAACCATGAAGACTCCTGCTAGAAGTCTTCTTCCATGCGAGTCCATCGGAGAGGGAGTCAAATCCAAGAAGAATTCAGCCCCCCTCCGCCCTATAAACTTCTCCTCCTCCTCCGAAGCTAGCCACGATGATCACCAGCCCTCCTCTCTTTCTTCTCTCTGATTTCTTCGTTGAAGCTGTGGATGATCTCACTATACCTGCCTCAAATCCTGGCTGGAGACACTGTCGGCACTTGAGATAAGCCCCTCCATTCGTCCTCTCCCTCTTCCTTTTCTCCCCTTGGCCCTAGGCCTCAACGTCGACCATCAATTTTGCCGAAAATCATCTCAAAGCCCATCTTTATTGTTCTTTATTCTGCCCTTTCTTTCGATTTTTTGATGGTGACCACCGGTTTGGGTTCTCTGGGCTGTGCCGTTGCAGTCCTATTTGCCGTCGGCTATAGCTTGCCGGCCATGGCTCCTAGTTCGAGAAACAAGAAGGGACCTCACAGTCTCCTATTCCACCAAGAAGAAGTCATGGGAAGAAGAAGAAAAGAAAGAAAAGAAAAAGAAAAAGAAAAAAA
>KE504823.1:209898-235773 GCA_000441515.1 Elaeis oleifera
ACTAAGAGGACCTCCCCCTCTGGCAACAACATGGCCGAAAGAGGAAGGTTTGATGACAAACGATGAGCCAGATCCGGCGACCGGCGGCAGCCCACGATAGCAACCAAGAACAAAAAAGAACAAAAGAAGGGATTCGAAAAAAATATGATTTTCAAGTGATTTTCGGTAGAAAAATTTGGCAAAACTCAAGCTTAAGACTTACAAAAGATTAAGAAGGAGATTTATCTAATCTTTGATGGGTTTTGATCCAATTTTTGGCGGTCAAGCAAGGGTAAATCACCGGCAATCCAGAGGAAAGAAAGAGGAAATAAGGGCAGTGAATTTGATGATTTTCGATGAGAAAATGTGAGGGTATTAAGCCTTTAAATAGACCTTTTAAGGGAGGGAATTCGAGTTTAATTTGATCTCTTAATCCTAAAGGTTTTAGGATTTGAATCGATGAAGAACTCCTTCGGGAGTTATTCCATGAGTCCCCCTTCCACAGTGATTTCCAGCACATGCGTTGCACGTGCTGGCCTAATTTCAATTTTTTTGTTTGTTTTGCTGCTTTGAGGTTTGTAATATGGGATTTTCTCTCCCCTAAAAGAATTTCATTTCGAAATTTAGTATACCTTAATTGGAAAAAAGTTCTGGATATTTCTCCTTCATCTTGTCCTCCAACTCCCAAGTAGCCTCACGTTCGGTGTGATTACTCCACTTAATCTTGACATACTGAATTGTGCGCCTTCTTAAAACTTATTCCTTCTTGTCAACAATACGTACGGACTGCTTGTAAGACATATTTTCTCTAAGCTGTAAAGGTGCCAAATCCACCACATGGCTTGCATCTGGATATACTTTCTTAACATAGAAACATGAAATACGTCATGAACTCCGGCTAGCGAGGGTGGAAATGCCAATTTATATGTTACAGCTTCAATTCTTTCTAAAATCTCAAAAGGGCCCACATATCGAGGATTGAGTTTTCCACGAACTCTAAATCTTATTACCCCGTTAGAAGGAGATACTCTCAAAATACATGATCTCTGATTTGAAATTCTAATTCTCGTCTCCTATTATCTACATAACTTTTTGTCTACTCTGAGCTATCTGAAGGCGTTCTCTGATTAATTGGATCTTTTCAACTGTTCGCTGAACAATCTATGGGCCCATTAGTTTCTTTCCCCCACATCATCCCCACAGATGGGAGCTTTACATTTTCTTCCATAAAAGGCTTCATAAAGAGCCATCTGAATACTCGCCTGATAATTATTATTATAGGTAAACTCAACCAGGGGCAAGTGACGATCCCAAGAACCTCCTATATCGATTACACAAGCTCTTAACATATCCTCCAAAATTTGAATAATTCTTTCTAATTGGCCATTAGTTTGAGGGTGGAAGGCGGTACTAAAGTTAAGAGTAGTTCCCAAAGTTTTATGCAGACTTTTTCAAAAATGTGCGACAAATCGTGAGTCCCTATCGAAACAATAGATACAGAAACTCCATGCAACCTTACTATTTGCTCAATATAAAGTTCTATGAGATTTTCTAATGTCATGCTTGTTTTAAGTGTCAAGAAGTGAGCTGATTTTGTCAGCCTATCTACAATTACCCATATGGCATCATAACCCTTGGTAGTACGGGGTAGCCCAGATACAAAGTCCATTGTAATATGCTCCCATTTCCATTTAGGAATAGGAAGGGTGGCAATCTTGCCGGCCTCTGGTGTTCTACTTTTACTTGCTGACATGTCATACACTGTGCCACGAACTGTGCAATCTCTCTCTTCATCTTATTCCATCAAAATCTATTCTTCAGATTTTTATACATCTTGATGCTTTCAGGGTGCACTGTATACCCTATGCTGTGAGCTTCCTCCATAACTTCTCTTTTTAACTCAGAATTATTTGGAATACAAATCCTGTTATTATTAAATCTTAATGATCCATCCTCATGAATACCAAACTCTGTCTGGGGACCTGACTCAACATCACTTCTAATCTTTTGTAGCTGAGGATCCTCTACTTGTGCAACCTTGATTCTATCTATTAAAGTAGGTTGGACATGCAAGGTAGCCAACTGCATATTAGGATTATGCAAACGGACTTCAATCTCTGCTCTTCTCAAATCTTCCAAAATGCTTCTCTGAGAGGTGAGTAAAAAGGCTATGCTACTTGAAGATTTTCTGCTTAGTGCGTCAGCCACCACATTAGCTTTTCTCGGATGGTATTGTATAGATAAATCATAATCTTTGAGCAATTCTAACCTTCTTCTTTGTCTCATATTAAGTTCTTTTGAGTAAAAAGATATTTCAGACTTTTATGATCAGTATACACTTTACAAAATTCATCGTACAGATAATACCTCCAAATTTTTAATGCAAATACGACAACTGCCAATTCAAGATCATGGGTAAGGTAGTTTCCTTATAAAGTTTTAGTTGTCGAGAGGCATAAGCAATTACCTTATCATTCTGCATTAGCACACAACCCAGTCCTTTCTTTGAAGCATCATTATAAATAGTAAAACCTCGACCACTTGAAGGAAGGTAAGGATAGAGGCCGTTATTAAATGTTGCTTTAGCTCCTGAAAGCTCTGTTCACATTCATTTGACCATTCAAATTTAACTTCTTTGCGAGTTAGTTGAGTTAAAGGCGCAGCAATACAAGAGAATCCCTCAACAAACCGTCTATAATATCCAGCAAATCCAAAGAAATTGCGAATCTCAGAGATGCTGTTTGGCCTATTCCTGTTCACCACAGCCTCTATCTTTTTGGATCTACATAAATACCTTCTTTAGACACTATATGCCCCAAGAATATTACATTATTTAACCAAAACTCACTTTCTTCAGTTTACCATATAACTGCTTCTGTCTTAGAGTTTCTAGAACAAGTCTCAAGTGTTGCTCATGCTTAGCTTGGCTTTTAGAATAAATCAAGATATCATCAATGAAGACAAACCACAAACTTGTCTAAAAGGGCTTAAATACTCTATTCATCAGGTTCATAAAAGCTGCTGGTGCATTTGTCAACCCAAAGGGCATAACTAAGAATTCATAGTGCCCGTATCGCATGCGGAATGCAGTTTTGGGCACATTCTCAGCTCTTATCTTCAATTGATGGTATCCAGAACGAAGATAAATCTTAGAGAATACCTGAGCACCTTTTAACTGATCAAAAGATCATCAATCCTAGGCAACGGATATTTATTCTTTACTGTTACTTTGTTTATCTCCCGATAATCAATACATAACCTCATACTGCCATCCTTCTTTATGAACGATATTGGAGCTCTCCAACGGGAAATGCTAGGTTTGATGAAGCCTTTATCGAGAAGATCTTGCAATTGCTCCTTCAATTCCTTCATTTCAGCAGGAGCCATTCTATATGAAGCTTTGGAGACTGGTGCTATACCAGAAATCAACTCGATTGCAAACTCAACTTCCCTATCCGGAGGCAACTCAGGAAGATCTTCCAAAAAATATCAGGTTATTCATTTACTATAGGAATATCTTCAAGTTTCTGATCCTTTTGTCTAGTATCAGACACTGTGGCTAGATACACCATACACCCCTTCCTGGGTAGTCGTGCAATTTGCAAAGTAGAAATAACTCGAGGGGAAGTGTAGGCGCCCTTGCCAATAAAACTGAAACTTCTATCACCAGGAATTTGAAAATTCACCCATCTCTCGTAGCAATCAATAGTGGCAAAATGTGATGCCAACCAATCCATACCCAAATTATATCGAAATCATGAGTATCAATGACTATCAAATCTGCAGTCAATTTTTTGCCCTCTATCTGAATTGAACAAGATTTGCAGATTCGGTTGGAGATCATCTCACCCCTGATAGGGGTGCTAATATATAAATTAGACTCCAATGGCAAACAGGGTATATTATGCTTTTGAACAAATATAGAAGACACAAAAGAGTGTGTAGCACCAGAATCAAATAACACGAGCATAAACAGATGTGACTAATAATATCCTTGATATCTCGATGTTGGATGCCAAAGCATCCTACCGAGTCAATGTATAAATGCGGCTCTAAGTGTGTGGTTTTCCACCTTTTTGTTGCCCTGACCCTGAGTTGGTTGAGTTGAAGTAGTGGGGATCGGAATTATAGGAGTTTGCATCGACTGGGTCATCATGGCCTGAGGTTGATGGACTGATTGGGACTCTTGAAGAATTTGAGGGCATTCGGCCATTTTATGGCCTTGTCAACCACATTTGAAACAAGCTCCAATTGTCCGTCTATAGTTTTCTGTCTTATGAACACCACCACATGCTTCGCACTAAGTCTTGTCTTGTTGAGTTGTTTTTCCATGAGATCCTTGCTTCCCGGAATGCCAAGACTTAGCACAAGATTTTGTAGACCCATCAGAATTTTGAGCATTTGTATCTCTACTCTTCTTTTGCTTGCCTCCAATAGCATCAAAGGTTATTTCCAAATAATCTCCATATTCTTGGCCCTATCGACAAAATCATCATAGTTTGTTGAGGGTACTGCAGCAAGGCTTCGACGCATATGTGGCTTCAACCCCTCTTCAAACCTCCTCATCCTAGATGCAGCATCCATGACTAGGGTGGGAGCGAATCGAGATAATTTATCAAACTCAGCCTAATACTCGTCCACAGTCATATTACCCTGAGACAAATGAAGAAATTCTCTCTCTAATTCCCTTAATCGATTAGAAAGAAATACTTAGAATAGAAAGTAGTGCGGAACCTTTGCCAGATAACTAGCTCATGATCATTTGCCAATGTGCGCTCTACAGACTTTCACCAATGATGGGCTCTATCTTGAAGCATATAAGTGGCAAATCTAACTTTTCCTCATCAGCACATTCCACTGCCTTGAAGGCTATCTCCATCTCATCTATCCAGGCCTCAGCCTCACGAGGATTTATAGTACCTTTAAATGTCAGAGGAGCCATTTTTCTGAATTTTGATATACCCCTCCTATGCTCAGCTGGACCACTAGCATTAGGCTGCTCTGGTTGTAGAGGTTGCTGCCTCTGTTGACATACTAATCCTACCACCTCCTCGATTAATTCGAGAACTCGTGCTTCATTTCCAACATTCGGTTGATTTGCTATTGATGGACCAACCCTCACTTCTTGGCGAGTACTTGGGGTGACATTTTGATGTTCTTGACTTGGTGGTGCCTCAGTTACTCGATTAGTAGGGATTCCATCTTGAGAGCCCCCAACGATCTCATTAATACTTCATCTTTGGGCACATCGAGGCGCATTCTGATTTAGTAAACAAACATTAAAAACTACTTTCAAATAAACTATCACAAAATCATTAATAAGAAAGCAAGTAGAGATGTATTGTTGCCTTGTTTCTACCCAACTCTCAACCTTTCCGATGAACCATAGAATCCTATAACATACCATTATTTCTTGTTGCAATCCCTAATAATCTTAATCCTAGGCTCTGATACCACTTAATCTGTCATGCCCTGAATTGAGTACATGATAGATGCTGCATACCTGTAGGCTGGGCCATACAAGCATGCAAGGCTACAAATCGCATCATAACATTTCAAAATAATAATAATAAGTCTTTAATTCTCAAAATCAATTAAAAACAATTAAATCCTTTTTACATAGCAAATATCTTTATGCAACATAAATCATAATGTTTCATTCAAATAAAATATCCAAACTAAGTCAAACTAAGCTAAAAATCTAAAAAATTTGAATATCTCCAAATGATCTAGCACACTCGCCCTTATCCCAGGTAGTCATAATTCATGATTTAAAAAAAAATAAAAGAATAATGAGTTACACTAGACCAGTAAGCAATATAACACATCAAAATGGGATCTAAGCATGCTGAGAAAAATAAATCACATGATATTGACTGGGAGAAGTAAATCTCAAATAACACATATTTCTTTGAAAATAATTATCTTTATTTATTAATACGGAACTCAACATCAACCTACGACTATGTAATCCAGTGACATGGGTCTGGTAACAGAAATACGTTGCACAAAGTGCTAGATAACAGATACCACTATTCTAATCACTGATGGCTCGATGTCGAAACTAGTTTTTCGGATTACAAGTCGACAGATCTAATGTATAATCCCCATTGGCGGGCCACGTCATAGCCATGCTGAGAATATACATATAAAAACAATTTCACAAGTTTCCTAGTCAAGTTTTTCAAATATGTTTCTCAAAATAAATCATATATTTAAAACAAACTATTTTCATGAATAAAACATTACATGCTTGATCCATTTATAAAACTGAAAACAGAGAGCATAAATCAAATAACTAATTATAATTTTCAAATGATCATTCGAAAACACACTTGAAGTGTTAGATTACTTTGTCGCACTTCGAAAATCGGTTTCAATTAGATAGGTTGACTTCACCTATTCAACGCCATCAGTAATTAATTAATTGATTATCAATGACTTAAAATTCTTAACAAATTAAGAAATCTCGAAGAACCCAGATGAATTATATTAAGGGTGTCTGAATCTATAAGGATCTAATAAAACTCGGGTGGGAGTCGGTGTACCAGCCGACAGTCATGGGTCAGAGCCCCTGTATCTAAAATCATTCAATTTATAACAGACAGGTTTTGGGTCAATTGTCCTCTTAGGAGAGAAAGAGACTTGAGAAGAGAGAAGAAGATCAAACAAGACAAACAAGAAAGAAAAAGATTAGAGAGAGAAAATTTTAGAGAGAGAAAATAGAGAGAAAGCAAAACTTCTAAAGAGGAAAAGGTGGGATTCAGACTCAAAGCAAGGAGAGATGGAGAGAGAGACTCTCTCTTGTTCTTTTTTTCCTTTCTTTTCTTCTTCTTTTTTCTTTCTTTTCTTCTTCTTTTCTTCTCTTTTCTTTTCTTTTTTTCCTTCACCGAAGTAGAGGACCTGCGCGGTCCTCTTCTCTTCCTTTTCTTCACAGAACAGGGGGGCTCTTGCTCCCTTGTTCTCAGACTAAGAGGACCTCCCCCTCCTTCGGCAACAATGTGACCGAAAGAGGAAGGTCCCGCGGCGACCGATGAGCCAGATCTGGCGACTGACGGCGGCCCACGACAGCAACCAAGAAGGAGATTTGAAAAATAGGATTTTCAAGTGATTTTTGGTAGAAAAATTTGGCAAAACTGAAGCTTAAGACTTACAAAAGATTAAGAAGGAGATTTACCTAATCTTTGATGGGTTTTGATCCAATTTTTGGCGGTCAAGCAAGGGTAAATCACTGGCAATCCAGAGGAAATAAGGGCAGTGAATTTGATGATTTTTCGATGAGAAAAAGTGAGGGTTTTAAGCCTTTAAATAGACCTTTTAAGGGAGGGATTCGAGTTTAATTTGATGTCTTAATCCTAAAGGTTTTAGGATTTGAATCGGTGAAGAACTCCTTCGGGAGTTCTTCCGTGAGTCCCCCTTCCACAGTGATTTCCAGCATGTGCAACGTGCTGGCCTAATTTCATTTTTTTTGTTTTGCTGCTTTGAGATTTGTAATATGGGATTTGGGTACTACAGTATCATACCTATATGAAAAAATAAAACATGTTGAAACCTCAAGGAACATGCATTATAATGGAGAAAATGACCCAAAGTTATTCTCAATGAAAATAATGGACACCAACTTTTCTTGATGATTTAACTCATATGCTAAAGAAGCAAGGGTCCATTTCATGGTAGAGTAGATAAGAACAAATGAGTCCAAAGCCAGATATTCCTTTCGGAGTGTCTTTTTCAAGAAGAGTATCTTGTTTAAATAATCATGTACACACACACACACACATATACAATATATATGGTTTTAGGATAGATAGAGCTAAGGAGCTATAGTGTAGCATAATTGTTGAAATCCTTTCCTTTTTTTTTTAACTTTTTCCATGAGAAGTGTCTCTTGCAATTAAGTGTGGTAAGTGCCTTTAATACAAGGCCAAGACATTTGTTTAGGATAAAAGTTTATTGCTAATGAAGTTTAGGTACCACACAACAAGTATTAACCTCAATATTGAATGACTGGCACTAAGGTATACTGTATGTTGCAACAATACTTTCTACATTGTGGATTTGTTCTTCATTGTGATCCAATTAGGGAGAAGGAAGAATTCCTTCAACATGCTTAACTCGAATATTTAGATGGAAGAATTTCTCTCATGCTTTTGTATTTGCCTTGGTTGTTGTCTCGGATTTCCTCGTTAGGTGTCTCAATTTTGCATCTACTTGCTTAAGTTCAGGTAGCTCCTCAATGTCAATCACATTAAGGTCTGCCTTCCCTTTTTTCTTGGAATCTTCGTTCTTTGACTTCCTTTCTAGTTATAACTCAAGGTAGATCTTCTAACACTTTTCTTGGTATGTCTGCTGAATTTGCAGTGGTTGTAGTAGGTTTTCTGAGTTATGTTGGTTTGCTTCTTGCTCTAGACTGATTCTTCTCCGTGATTCTCATGGCTTTCACGTTAGCTTCATCGATATCTTCAATTTTGAAGAGCTTTAGCTCTTTTCGAATGTTCTCGTGGAGACCTCTGACATATTTCATGAAAAGCATGATCATTGATGAAGATCTCGAGTAAGTTAGTTGGCTTGTGAAATTCGATTATATAGTTTTGGGCATGGTATTCCATATTGGTCCGAACTAACCGGTATACCCTGTACCGTACCAGTGGGGTTTAGGCCGATTTTTGAAAAATAGCCTGAACCGGACCGAACCAATTGGGTCCTTACGGTGTCGGGTGGTTGGGTCCTTACGGTGTGGTACGATGCTGGTTCGGTCCGATTCGGCTTGATTTTTTTTTTCCGTTGGACGGGATTTTTTTTGAATTTTTATTGTCGGTACGGTATGGTACGGTACGGTACCATACCATACCGATTAGAAACTGGTATGAGCCTTGGTATCGATTCTTGGAACCTTGGTCCTGGGTAGATTGATCATGCTTTGCCACATCGATACTTTTCACGGTCGATTGGATAGAACTATTTCTTGATTAAACTATTGAATTTGCTCCATATCAAATTAGATATGCCATTGTTTTCATATATGAATTCCATCAAGTAAAGGTATGGCTGGAAAGCTTGAAGTAGGCAAAAGCTATCTGTTGGATACTAATGCATCCATACATAGTGAAGTAAGTTTCTAACTGGTCTAGCCAGCTATCCATCTTCTACCTCGACACCTCCATCGTATATATGAGTCTCGATTTGAGCTTCGACATTAAAAGATGGAAAAGGGGGATTTTGAGTGGCCGTCCATTACTCATTCTCCTCATTAGAAGATAGATCTTTGTCTCTAAACATGGGAGACAGCTTTGCTATAGAAGTTGTTAGTGCTCGTGTTGAAGGCATAGCCAATTGAGACACGATTCTGGTGAGTTGGGGTAATTTTCTCCTCTACTTCTGTATTCCTTCTTCTCATCATCTATTGAGGTAAAACTAGCATCTATACTTGCTTCATTCTTTGATGTACTTGAACATCGATATCCCTTCTTCCATCTGCTTGCATGCTCATGCATCTAGACTATAAACTAAGACCCCAACAAACGTAGAGAATTGAAGCTTTATACCAACTTGTTTTGATTAGGAAGAAAGAAGAAGTTTCTCAACTTGCTCAACTCGAATCTCTAGGAAAGGATGTAAAAAAGTGAAAATTTGGCAAAATAAGGTCTAGGTCTCCTTTTCTTTCATTGTTATAGACTGAGATACATAGCCTCTATTTATAACAGTGGGATCCGTTCTTGTATTATTCGGATCGAATTCCTTTCTAGTTTGAGCAGGACTAGTTTCTAAAATAGATGTGATTAGTAAAAATAAATATAAAAAGTTAAAATCCTATAATAGGTGGTCTTAACTTCTACATTAACTTTGCAGTCTGTCGTTATTCCTGGATTGGGAGATACACTTTGTCAAAATCTCTTCCTTAAAGAAAATTTTGGTTTGACTAGCCTGTTTTGGAGGTCAAATGATTTAGGCCTAATCCGTAGCTGTGCCGCACCTTTTTAGGGGTGCCGCGACATGTAGATCTCAAAAAATTATCCAATTCAGAAATAGATTATCACAATCGGATGTCGTATGACCAAGTTATAACCTCTAGAAGTTCTAGATGTGAATCTGCTTCTCGATGTGGCGGATCGTGCCCTTAGACCTTGTCCAGCACTATGAATAATGGCCAAAGTGGTTTATATTGAGTCTGGTGATCCTTATGGATCATTTTATGATGCTTAGTCCCTTAATTTAACTTCTCAAGATATATTTGACCTTGATATGATGGTCATTTTTGACAATCAATTATCCCTATCATTTTTCATGACTAGGAAATACTCTAACAGATCTTGAACATTTCAATAAAATAGCAGTACAATATATCCATGTGTCCAAGTGTCCCTGGCAATAAATATCACTAAGTGTTTGCTAATGTTTGGGGATATTTGTAGTCAGCTGATGGATCCATATTCATGTTGGTAATTGCATTATGGATATGAAGCAAAGAGCTTAATCATGTTTTAGAAATAATCGAGGATAAAGTCCTCATAACCTATTCAAGGAGAACTGGTGAATTAAGCAAAGCAATGTGCCAGTAGATAACATCTACCTGCGAGCTACATTTTCTTGATATTTGTAGGCATTTTTGTTACTTTTGTCCTTTTACCATTAGTAATCACAAAATAAAATTAATATTATTTGGTGATCGGCATTTTAGACACTGTTCTTTATTCTTGTCTAGAAATCTAATGGAAGTATGTTCTGTGCCTTTTTCTTCACTAAGGTTTTATGTCTCTGCCTTGTGATGGCAAAATGAAGACTTGTTATTGCTCAGTTAATTTGCTGCCATCCATCCATTATGGTGTTGCAGGACTTTCTTGATCTGCTTAAAAAAGGTGGCAAACATCAATCTTTAAATGGTTTGATGAGTTGTGATGGCTTTGTAAGTTTATAATTATATCGACTGTTGTGTCTTTTCTTAAAGTTTTAATTTCTCGAATATATATTTTTGTTGTTTATTGATAATCATTGCCAGGCTAGATATCATGTTATCAATTATTTGAATCCTACTTTTATTCTTTGATCATACTGGATTCTTGCAGGGGACAGTATTTGTTGATAGGGATGGGAAACATTTCAGGCATATTCTGAATTGGTTGAGAGATGGGGTCCTTCCGATGCTCAAAGACTCAGAATATCAAGAGCTGTTGCGGGAGGCTGAATACTATCAGCTACTTGTAAGCTACATTCTCCATTTTTCAGTAGGTTAAAGGTCTGGAGGCATGGATGTTAAGATATTATAGCTGTATAAGTTTATGAAAATTTCTCAAGCATTGATATTCCGTAACGGGACTATACTACTTACTACTAAGAAAGCAGGGGAAAGATTAATATGTTTCAATTGTGTGCCTTGAAATTGCCAATTATATTATTATGTTGCCACTTTCTGCCCTCCTATTCTGAAGGTAAAAAATGAATAATAGCAGTTTTGTTATTGAAATTTAACAAATTAGATTAGGCCATGCTCAGTGTTCCTTCCTTGATATTTTATAAATGTCTGGAATAATCTGCTTTTCTCCATTTCTTGTGACAAAGTGGGTTATTGGCTTCTGGTTGTTAGCATTCTTTGTTGCTTGTAGTGGTTAAAACAAGTCTTCTTGGATTATTTACAGGTGTTATCATAAATTTTTACAGGGATTGGTTGACCATATAAACACATATTTGAATAAGAAAAGGATGAAGATGGCTCAGGACCTGAATTAACACGTACAGATATCATCAAATGCATTCAGTCTGAGAGAGTGAGATTTCGAGGCGTGAATCTTTCTGGTCTTAATCTTTCTAAACTAGTAAGCTCTCAATGAACATTAGTTACATAATTATTCAACTTTGTGGAATGTATGTGCCTGCTCATTGCTTCCATTGCGGCTTTCATTTGATCTTGTTAATCTTGAAGGCTCTAAAAATGCTTAGAAGCATGATGTTATCATCCAAATTTTAGTCAATTTCATATAGTGACTTACTTGGTGATGTCACTGCATCTGCATGTACATAGAATGTTGGTGCTCAGTTGTTAAGCATTTGCATGACAATCACCAGCACAAATGCTAGTACTTTCAATAGATATTTAAAATGACAATCGGGACTTCGCACTTTGTGCTTGATCTGTGAAGATTAAAACTGTCGAGCAGGTGGCTGATGTACCTTTAGACTGTTAAGTTAATAGTTACGTTTTACCTTCATTTTGCCCTTCATAGGGATCTAGGCACTCTTCAATTTGTGATATACCTTTTCCTGATATGATAAAATGTTTTGATAATTTTCTGAACAAAGATGAAAAGCAACTTTGGATATTGTGATGTTTACTTGCGTGATGTTTGACAAATATCTGGCAGTCGGTGTCCATTCCTCAAATTCTTCGCTTCATGCTTGGCATTATCTATCTGAATGAGTGCAAATTCTTGCAGCCAGATGTATAATATATTTTTTGAAAGCTGCAGTTGCTTTTTCATTTTTAGCTCTGATGGTCTTTATACAATGGTAGCAAACAAGAATAGTGCCTCTTACCTGCTTCCATGATTTCTTATTGCTTATTGTTTAATTAAGCTTTTCTTTTGTTCCCTTCTGAAAGGCAGCAATATTTAAGTACATGAGACTCTTTGTTTTGGTGCTTTGCAGGACCTATCATTTGTTGACTTCAGTTTTGCATGTATCCAAAAACCAACTTTTCAAATGCAAATCTCCAGAAAGCCAAATTGGGGTGCGTTGTTTACATACTGGTTTTGCCACAAAATGATGTTTCACTTTATAGCCTGGTTTGTGGGTCAAATGCCTTTGCCTTCTGTGGGAATTCCTCTTTCTGTCTGAAATTGTACTAAACTATGTTGTTTCACTGCCTTCATACCTTTCTAGTTATAATTAACTCAGAACAATTCCTGTTTCTGGATAGCTATTTTCCATCTTATTTTTGTGGTTGAATAAAGACAATCGAACTACTTGTTTCTAGCAAATAATTTTATCTGCTTCCATGTATCATACATTAGTATATGTTAATGTGGCTTCTTTTATCTTCTAAATAGGATGTGGAAGCAGAAGGTTCGATTTTTCAAGAGGCAAATTTGCGTGAGTAAGATACTTTGTCAACAAATTGCCAATATATTATTTATGTTTAGTTTGTATAACTGAGCTTCCTGATATGGAGCATAAATCTTGTTAACATTCAACTTTTGATAACGAACAGAAGTAGTCCATCATGTTATTGACCCAAAAATTGATAAAAAAAAATTGAACAGGGAACACCATGGGACAGTTTATTCATTAAGTATGACTATCTGCTGGAAACAGACTTACCTACTTGCTTGTGGATATTTACCTGTTCATGTGCATTTTTGCACTTCAGATGTACATGGCTCTTTTTTCTCCACATTGTGTGTATCTAATCTCTTGCCTTTAGTTGTTTGGCATGTTCTTTCAACATGAGTATGAGCATGAGTTTTTTTTTCTAATGTCTTTTGCCTGACATTTTAATATCTTAGTGCAAGTGCCATGATATATTTCAATCAGTATATATCCAGTTCATTCCATCATGGAGATATTTCTTCATATTGGTTTATTGGCTTTATGTTCCCCTGAAAGTCCTGTCCAGTTCCTTCTTCGTTTTACTCATTGTTGATCCTCAAATTACTAAGCATTTCTTATCTAGCTATGAGGCATCTTCCTTTGCATTACCTTGCTTTTTAGATTTAGTTTACTCGCAACAGTTTGATGCTCTACTGCAACTATTCATGCTTGTTTAGAAGCCATGCGCTATTAAGTGGCTGTTCCAAATCTAGAGCAGGAAGTCTGCTTAGCCAAGCAACACCAATATTATTAGAGACTCATGCTTGTGACCTTGTTTACATTCTTGCATGAAGTTACCCATCAATTGGAAGTAGGTCTTCATACTCAAGAAATGCTTTGTTAACTTGGTGGCATCCTTCAAAGCTTGTATGATTACCATGATTTTACCATGGCAGAGGACATTGATTAGTCTGAGGACTTGACTGTTGGGTATAAGATGAAAATGTTTGTGGTTTCGTGGTTGCTCTTCATGGTTGACTTATTACATCTATACTTTATGATGGGCAGTGTAAGTAAATATAGTCATCTGCTCAATGTCAATTATATAATAATACTCTGATGCTCTTATAAGAATAGCATCTTTGGTGTTAGTTTGAGATCAAAAGACTTTGGGCCACTCTGCTTATTTATGTGGCTCAAAGCCTCTCTCTATGAGATACTGCTATCACATGGTGCACCGTATTCCAACCATTGGCTCATTTTTGACACCCCTAATGTAGCTTCTTTGAACTTCATCCCACTGATGATGTCCCTCTTTAGGATCTCTCCTCTTGGTCATTCCTGTCGAACTCATGATCTCACCACTTATCTTTGTTCATTAGTTCATGTAGTGAATCTTACTGTCAGTGCTCAAACTATCCATTATGTGACTCTCCTGCACATCTCGGTACATCCAAGTGACCATACTCATTCTCTTCTCTTCATTATTAACTAGTCTCTTAACCTCAGAGCTGATATCAGTGTTGAGTGAGCTTCTAATCTGTAGTCATTTCCTGGTACTTGCTGTTGTGTCTTCCAAGAGTTCCTAGAAGAGTAAACAAGTGAAATTGTCTCTCACTTTAGGATAGTTTCAGGTAAAACAGCAATGCTTCTTTGTTGACATTGGCATGTTCTCCAATTATTAAACTTTTTCACAGACAAACGAAGCAGATGGATATTAATTTAAAGTTTGTGGCTCATATTTACTCAGTCACATCCCAAAACTAGCTTACGTAGCAACTTGTAGGTATCTTGTTGTCACCAAGTCCGTCCACTATTTTGAGGACTTTCAATCATTTATGTTTAAGAAGAAGATTACTGCATATCCATGAACCATATAAACATGCTATAGATGAGAATTTGTGTCCTACTGCAATTATTTTTATTATTTTATTGTCTCTTTTATGGGTTTTTTGTGGTTTCTCAACCTGATTCATTGGTTTATGATTCAATTGCTCTTGTCTATGCTTTTGTTGGTGAATTGACTAATTTTAAAATACTCTAGTCCTGGAACTATCTATTGAATGTTATTAGGCATTGCTTCATGAAAAAATTATGCAATGGCATGAGAAAGGAAATGTTTGCAAATGACTTAGTTGCTACCTAGAAATATCATTGTTAGGCTTTATATGGTGCTGATATACGGCAGACCACCCATGTAAAGATATATATAAGAAAATGAGGGCTTCATTCGCTTCCTATTTGCCTGTTCCGTGCATGTTGCAGAGACACGGTTTTCCTTGTATCAAGTGATTGAGTCTAAGATCATGCCAAGAGGCACCAATGCCCTACTAATATGCTCCAAGTGACATGCACAAGATTGATTGTAGTTCTTATATCTTACAACTGGAAAATTGGGATTCAGTTATATTTTGTCAGTAATTTGGTGCATATGGTACATTTATGCTTATTCACACACAAAAAAACTTTTTTTGGGCTATCTATTAGAAATATGGATGGCACTGTTGTCCAATGCAAACAATCCAGATTAATGTCCCTTCTATTCTTGGTGATACATTTAGAAATAGTGGGGCACACAGGTAACAATTTGGTTCATGTTATACCTCTAGTGCTTGTCAGGGTCTTAAGGTTCATATCTACAGCTATGTTGGATCAAAATTATCTATCTTTTATGTTGAAAAGAACTTGTTCTTCCTTGTACAGATGCGAGTTTATTGGGGCAAATCTTCGTGCAGTTGTATTGGATAAAGCTAATCTTCAGAGTGCAAATCTGCAAGGTAGGTTATTTGTCATCTTTGATTATTTTCCTAAGTATTTATTTTGTCTTTTTGCTAATATTGCTTGTTTATTACCCATATATCATGTTGGGTCTATTGCTTGTATTTGATTGTATAAGGTCCATTACCTCCATTCTCATAACCTTACAGTGGTTATGCTCTAAAGACCAACATATCTTTGGTGAAATTGGCAAAACACCCATTTTAGTATCTGTAACTCCCTGCTCTTTATTCTGTTTTCTAGTATATGACTATTTTAACTTTTGACATCTCCAAAAAGTGCTATCTGTAAAAACTGCCTAAACCAGCTGCTAGAGGACGTTGAAAAGAATAAATGCTTGCCTACTTCTGGCACATATTCTACAATCTAGTTTGTTTAACATATATTGAAAGACCCAAAGTAAGCTATTTCTAATTGTGAGATGTTTCTTGGAAACCAACTTTGCTACGATTATTTTACATAGAACTTGCTGAACCTTGTAAGTATGGAGGAGCATATGAGCTAAACGTTTGATGATTCTGCAGATGCAGACTTGATAAACTGTAGCTTCTGTGAAGCAGACCTTCGTACAGCACATTTGCAGGTCAGTACATCTCTTTGTATTATTTAATTGCTTCTTCAATTTCCTGTCTCTGTAACAGCTTGGGCTGCTATTGGGTCAACATGTGTCTTGATACTTTGGTCTGGGGCTATGGTCAGGCCTATCGAAATTTTGGATTGGCTTGGTCCAGCTTGGCTCACTAGCAGCCCTGCTGCCAGTAGAGTATGATTTTATTGGGGCATGTAGACTTGGTTATTATGTTTTGTTGTTTTAGTTATCTCTTCCTTCATAACATTGAAAAATCTGCTATGGAAATATGATCTAGAACAACATAAGAGATTTCATATAACATGGAAATAAGTAGATGTTTTCTTATTATTGTGGAATAAAAGATAAGTAATGTAGAAGGAAGATAATTTAAGGCATAATTGCACCTTTCTTTGACAAGTCTTTGATGGTACTAGACTGAAAATAGACGTTTTGAATCATTACTGACTAAATTGATGAACTCTTGCCAATACTGCAGAACACTTCCGAAGAAGAATATTGTTCACTAACTGACATTATTTGATGTTCTATAGACTCTGTTACTGTGGGCTTTTATGAAGGGCTTAAGTCTTGAAAGTTGAAATTATGTGAACAGTTGACTTATATATGATTAAACCTGGAACATAGCAAAGATGAATGCCCTGGAAAAACAATTCATGGCTTAGTAATTCAATCAAAATGCAGTAAAATTTCATTCAGCTGAGGTACCATTCTGCTGAGGCATTCTAAAGCATCTGTAATGTTTGTAAGAAATGGACATGTCACAGTCTTTTTGGTTTAGACTGTATTTCAAATTGTTGATGGAAAGAATCCATAATAACCCAAAATGGTTAGACATCATTCCTTTTCATTCTGTAAGATCTCTTGTATTTTACTGCACAACATGCAGTCTTCACGTTAGCTGTTGGTTTGATGTTTAGCTGACAGTGATGATGAAGGAAACCATTTCCATTCATGAATGGAAACAATTCAATGTTTATTTATTTCTTATTACACTGGCTCCTTTTAAATCAAGTTTCCTTTTTATCTCTTTTTTATTGCAGCTGGAAGTGAGTTTATCCTTGTCTTATTGTGATTTGTAACACATGCTTCCAATCATAGAACCAACAAAATTACATTTTAGGATAATTTTTGGCATATGAAAAGATGTCTTTTAATTGGACATTCAATTGGAACATCACTTTTGATCAGAGCATTAAAATCTCTTGGAGATTACCAAGAGATGTAATGACATAACCATATTTCTTCCCTAACTCAACTTTAACAATTTTTTTACCGACAAAACTTCATGAATAACAAACATGCTTTGAACAATTGATCCTACTTTCAGATCTTCATTGGTGACAATTTGAAATGGTAGGAACCCCAAACTCTACTATGATATCAATCATATTCCTTAAAGTGGATAATTATGTGAGAATCACTTACCTGACAATAATGAGATGCAGCATATGGACTGTAATTTGATCTCTTAATGAAACTCCTTGAAATCACAGGCTTGTGAGACCTGAATGAAAATATCAGCAAATGATGATTTATCATAAATTCATTTTATGATCTTGCCTATGGTACGACACAATGGAAACAAGATGCTCTAACACCAAAAATAACCATAAAATATTGCAGACAAGTCGGTGGATGAAAGAAGGAAAAATGCATTTCATTTATTTTTTGATTATGTCATTGGGAGAAAAGATGGCTAAAGAAGACGCAATGGGATAGCTAAAAATAGTTATAAATGCAAACTTTCTTTAGACAGGAATCAATGCCTCACCTTATCTTGAACAAGACCTCAAAGAGGTTATACTATCAAGTAAATGGTTTCTTCGAGTCTAACCAACTGGACTATTGGTCTCAACAATGCAAGAAACTAAACTGATGAATAATATATTTCAATAACCAGAATTATCTATGCACAAACCTTGTGTGGATAGGCTTTTTACAAAGATTGAACTCTTAATATTCTTTAAAATTTAAATCATTATCTTAAATTTGAAACAATCCCAAGCATGGTTTGGTCAGTACCCAGACTTGGCACCATTCTACCAGTGAATACAAGTTAATTTGCTCAGTACACCTCCTACTGAGTATCAATTTGCTGTTGGTATGGTATTGTATGGTATGCCTAGTACTGAATGGTATGGTTCGAACAGTGAACCATGATCCCAAGTGCTAAGTGCTAACCATTTTAAAACAAGTTAAACAAACCAAAGGTAAATAACATCTCTCGGGTGTCATTTGACCACTAAAAGCATTGTAACTTAAACATTCCTAAAACACTTCCCAAATTGTTTCGAAAGCTACATTTAAATTCATGTAAATTTACTAAAATGAATTTAAAGACTAAGTTATATCCATGTAATCATCTGATGAAGCATATACCTCTAAGTGCAAGCTAATTTAATCTAGGTAATAACTGTATCCTAGACACGTGTCTTGACATGAAGATTCTTCATAAAAGTTCAGCACAAAATGAGTCCTTGATAATCCAAAGTATGCTCTCAAATTAAATGGTCATTATCTGCCACTGCATATTTATCAGCATCTGCACTTTATGAATTTTCATGGTGTGTTGACTTTGAGTTTGTCAAAAAATGTGATGATCTGATGGTTGAAATTCTTCAGGGTGCAAAGCTTACGGATGCCAATCTTCAAGGAGCTAATCTGGAAGGAGCCAATCTAAAGGTAAAATTTTATTTGCCAAATGTCTAGTTCATGTACACAAGGAGATGATTGGTGAGTGGTGACCAAGATTATTCTTCTAAAGAACCTAATTTTTTATGCTCTTTTTATATTAGAATTCTTTTCATTGACTTTCTCAGCATTCTAGGCTGAATTTTCCTGTGTATCGGGCAGATGTTACATTTTCTGATGGGTTCTTTATCTGATCACATCTGCATTTCCTTAAAATTAATATGTACATTGAGCACATCACAAGGAGAGGAAATGTTGTACAACATAATGAAACACATGATATATATATATAAGCAAACCATGATATGTGGAGAACTTATTTTTTGCAATAATGTATGTTGTGCATTAGTGTTGGGTTGAATCAATTTAACATACTTAGATCGTATGGTCTGGATCAATACGAGCAGAAAAGTTTGAAGGGCCCACTAAGGATAACAACTCGGACTTGTACTGAAGGGTCACAAAAGAGGTGGGGAGGCTTAGGTATCCTTTATGGAAATTCAGCCTAAGATTTGGAAAAGCTATTATTGACCAAGAATGTAGATGATTGGGATAAATGAAGGGGTAGATTCATAAAAGCAGCAGCATATATTTTGAATGGGGCCTTGATTCAATTCAATTTTGCCTATACAATTTTCCTAATTTGCCTAAACAACATTTCCTCCTTGAGCAAGTTGTATATGATCCTTGGATTGCAAGTTGGGAATCCTTCAACTGCATATCTGCAAAGCCTGAGTCAATCTTCTCGGTGTTGAACAACAACGACCAGTTGAGAATGTTTCACGGAGGTACATCTAAAGGTGTTAAACAGTTTGAACTTCTAGTGATCTTTTACTAGTGCATCTTTATGATCCGTTTCTTAAGCCTAAATTCCATGACGAACTTTGCCCATTTTGCAAAAGCCTCCACTACAGCTCCCTTGGTCTAATTAATAAATTCAAATGCTAGTGTTCTTCATCTTCTGACAAAACATGCTCCTTTAGGCTTTAGCCTGTGTTTGTTGTTCTCAGTGCATTGTCATGTTGTTTCATCTCCCTGCCCTTTAGTTTCTACCAGTATGATCTTCTTTATTTGTTAAGTACTGTTTCATGACGTTTTAAGGGAAGACATTGACTTTGAAACTTATTTGTTTACCTAAAAGAGAATCTTTGCTAATTTGAAAGCCTACCAATCAGAACAAAATATCATCGAAATGATTAATATTTATCTGTAGTTTAGTTTCTAATGAAAATTAATTGATGTTTCAACCTTCATCTGTCTTGTAGGGTGCAAAGCTGAATGGTGCAAATTTGCAGCGTGCAAATCTTCAACGGGCTTACTTGCGGGATGTTGATTTACGTGATACGGTAAGTTATAATTCTTGATCTAAATGCTTGATCATTTTGAGCCACCAATATTTAGTTCATTGTGTTTTTAGGAAGGATTGAATTACTACGTGCTGGTTTCATGCCAGCATGGGGCAGTGGTATGTGTTGCGCTAGTGTTTGGCATGCACGAGCATCACGGCATGCCATGAACTGGCACAGATTTGGTACTGTGCCAGTGCTGCATCTGGTAAGGGACTGAAATGGTATATATGGTACCTGATTTGTTTTACTGACTGTCACTTTGAAACATAGTTATTAGGATCTGTAAGTTAGGTTTGACAGAGAGATATCTGATGATATGAGCACTTGCCTCTGGAATTAGCTCGAGGATTTGGTTATCCAACAAGTGCAATTGTATCTTTTGCTCTTGCAAATATTTTGAATGCCAAAAAATCATGCTGATGTTCTAAAGTCTTCCCTTTGAACAATAACTATACTGATAATCATAGAATGCCGTACCGCCCCGTACCGTCCCATACCGCCCGTATCGTACCGTACCGGTCTCGTATCGGTACGCCATACCGGAGTGTACCGACATTACCGTACCGTACCGAACCGCGTACCGATATTAAACAGAATTTCACCGGTACGGGGTCCGGTACCGGTACGGCGAACCTTGCTGGTAATTCAAATTCGTGACTTGTTACATTCCCTGGTGCATTGGATCCTATGCTACTAGTAATATGTAGGGAACTATTATGGCCTAATGTGGAATACATTAAATTAGTAAAGTTCCGACGTATGTCCAACTTGTATGCTGCCAGAATTCTCTTTGTACTTAATGCTTAATTTGTACAAAAAATTCATATAACAAATTAATTCTTCAATTGCTCTTTTAACCTTCAATTGCATTTCATGCCCGTTTCTGTCCATTCTCTTATTAAATAAATAGATTTCAAAATTCCTGATTTATTTAATCAGTTTAGACATGTTCACTACAATTCCTTCATTAATTTGGTATAGCGGTTAATCTTTTCTCATTTTTTTATTGATTAACAATTCTTGTAAATAACAAACTCCAAGGGACTTCTTTGATAATACTAACAGTCTAACAGTCAACTTACTTATTTTGCATCAAACTAGCATATTGAGATTCCAGCATGATGATGACTCTAATTAAAGTTTCCAGCATTATTAATTGTGGTATTTGTCTCTGGAGTTTTTTTTTCTCATTGTTTTTCATGTAATGTTAGTAGCCAATAATAATATCAATAAATAGAAGAAGATAAACGGTGGTGGCTTTCAATTAATTGTAGCCATAGTTTCTTGAAATTTACCATCAAATTTTGTCCCATAAATAGAGTCCAACCATTGAGAGGGAGGAAAGATAAAAGAATTATTCTTGTTCTATTCTGCCTTCAATTATGAGTGAGAGAAGGGGGAAGATAGAAAAATAGACGAATGAACTTGATTAGGTTCCAATGTTGGAAAACAGCAGTGACCCCCATTGCATTACAGGATGATTTGACATATGATTTATTCATTGTCATTATGTTTTATCATGCAAAACAGAAATTGGATGGAGCTAAGCTGGGTGGTGCAAATCTACTGGGAGCCATCAGGTGATTCAGTGGCAGCAGAATATTCAACAGAGCTTTCCATCCAAGGAACATGAGCAATTTATACATTAACCTTGGCTTGGGACTGCAAATGTTCTATGAGATGGTCTCTTAGTCTCCTTGTGCTGTACAACTTTGAATATTGCTTTCCGATGATGAAGAAATTGGTGGTTTTATTGTTTGTTGTACAAGAGCTGCTTGTAATTATGTCATTGAAATACAATCGAGTTCAAAAGTGCGAACTAAATGGGAGAAAATTTGTAGTTGTGGATATATTCTGAAAATAGGAAATGCATTTGGATTTAAGCTTTTTGTTCCCACTGTATCCTATGCTATATTGTATGTGCATTTCCTCACTGGAAGTACCTTGTTTAGGAACACACATACATTGGAGTTGATGTTTGAGGGAAAGGAGGCTTTTTAAGTACAAAGGATGAGGAGAGACCGAGAGGGGCTTGTTTTCATTATACTATTTTAGGTATATATAGAATTAGATCATGGATATGAGTAATGTTTGTTATGATGTCAAAGCAGTCATGCATCTCCTCTAATAGAGATTTTATTGGGGACCATTATTATTTTCCAGATATTTTATTAAACTTTATTATGACATGTAATGTGATCATAAGAACAATAGCATTTCATTTTTCGAAAGGACTTAATCAAAGGATGGACCAGTGATGCAGTTGCCCTATTTGTATTCTGTTATGGCTGATAACAATAAATTATGCTGGGGTTGTTGAGGGTAGAATTTTGCAACAAAGCTGAGCTTGAACGAGCACTGGTCTAATCAAGCTTAACATTATTTTGAGCTTGAAATTGGAGACAGGTGTTGGTTTGTTGGAGCTCCAGCCTTCTTAAACAATTATGATCTTTGTCTATAGAAGACAACTCTAACTTGAATCAAGCTCTGGCGAACTTTGATTGTTGATTCAAGAATCTTTTACATGCTTATATTGGGCGACATGGGCATCTTTTGTTATTGTAAATATTTCTTTCATCTTTGTAGGAATAGATGCACGCATGCATGTATCTACGTATTTTATTTATTCATTCATGTATAATTATTAATGTAATGTATAATATATACTACTCATTGCAGACACACCAGCAAATTTGAACCTTGCTGAGCAGAGTTTGATTATGCTGGTTTATTTAGACTTGTATGAACTAACCATGAGTCTTTAAACTAGCTTCAAGCTAAACTCCATTATGTTTTACGAAACTGGAGGAGGACATCAGCTCAGGTCCAGTTCAAAGTGCATCATCAGATTCCTCACTTCTTTCCAAAAATTTGGCCACCAAAGAACCGACCTTTTTTCAGTGAATTAGTCATATGCAGCTATGCAATATGCAATTTAATAAATCATTGATCGAAATTGTGGCATCGGTCATGAGATGGCCGCAAAAAAGGAAAAAAAAAAAAAGGAATGCCCCACTTGTCCAGTAACCGCCAAGTAGCTAACAAATACCAAATCAGTTTCCAGTTCCACAATCTCAAAGTTAGTTGAGCAGTTGTGTTACGATGATGACATATCAATGAGCATGAGGCTAGCTTAATTATTTTAAAAATTTGGAACTTTTTGGAGATTTTTATTTTTATTCGGAATTTCAATTTGTTACAATTAAGTTAGCTGATGTGCTATCACAATATTTAGTAGAAGCTGATATGGTATAGAATTAGCTGATGTGGAATATTAAGCTCATTCTTCTCTTTTTTTTTTTCTTTTCTAATTAGGGTTTAACTCCTCTATTTCCTCTTTTCTAGTTGGGGTTTAAATTCTTCTCCTTTTCCTCCTTTCTATCTAGGGTTGCTTTTCTTCCTTTTTTTTTTTTTCTCCTTTTCTAGTTAGGATTTCTTCCCATTTTCCTCATCCACCACTATCCCCTTCAAAATTTGCACTATTTGCACCTTCTCTTCTAGATGTTTAGGAAGGAGATAAGCATGTGGGCTTTGCATGGTTGAAGGAGTTCTATAACTTCAATGGGCTATTATGTAAATTTTTTTCTTTTGTGGCATATACTCTACGAAAATGGTTTACTTCTCAAAAGTCATAAAGGCGCAGTGGTGGGCTTAATGATAGTGATGGAGGTGGTCTTGTTGGCGGTGGGGGTCATAGCGGAGGCTTTGGAGTTAATGATGGTAGAGGTAGAGACGGATTGTGGTCTAGGAGGTGGTAGAATTTTAGAGATAGTAATAAAGAGAAAAGGATGAAGTAAGAAATAGAAATTCTAGCTAGAAGAGGAAAGGAGGATGAAAAAGTTTGCAAATGTTCTACATCAGTTTCCACTATATGTCACATGATAACAAGTGATCATTTTCCTCACGACCGTTAAATCGAAGTAGCAGTTAGGAAGAAATTGTAATATTCAAAAAGTTTGATGACATAATTGCAACGGATCAAAGTTTAGGATAAAAATAAAATTTTAAAAATTAAGATTTTTAAAGTAATTAAGTCGCATAAGACGCAATACAAACTGGATAAAGATGATTTAGCATGTTTATAGAGTATAATTAAATGTGATTGTCCATCGAATCTTATGTGACATGTCTTGTTGATCATGTGGACATGTTAATTATTTTATTTTCTTGCACAATATATTTATGATATAATTAGATAATCAACTTATACATGGTTACCATGATTTGTGCTTGGATCACTATTTACCTGATTTCACTCAAAAAACCTGGTAAATCTGTAAAATAAATGTTTGATAGCTTCCGAACTTTACTCAAATGGATATGGATTGTGGTTCTCTCGATTTTTGCTTGGGTGCCACAACCATGATGTCATGCTTTTATATTAGGAGGGTAGAAGTATTGGAGAAACCAGCTTGCTTAAATTGTCAGAAAAAGCATGATCTGCTGAGCATGATGTCTTCCTCTTCATTCCTCTTGCATTGTAGACCACTTGCCCCAGCCTGTTCATATAAGATCGCATCAACATGTGTCCGGTCATAGATCACAATAGTAACATCAGAGAATGTTACATCTATATATGCTAATGATACGAATGGAGCGTATCTTGATGGTCCGGACACGACGTCTAAAAACGGCATATGATCCGTTGGTCTTCGATGGTATTAGAATGACGTACTCATCCATTGAATCCGCTTATATGGTGAGAAGGGAGCTACCTATTCATCCAAACTCAGTCCCGAATCGAACATTCTCCAGTAGAAGTTGGAGCCTTATAGTCATGCCTAGGAGAGGTAGATGCACCGAGTCACATCCCTCCAACTCCCGTTCCCTTTTAGCAAAAAAAAAAAAAGACAAATAAGCACCGAGTATCATATCAAGGAATAATTATTATTAAATGCCTTCACATATCTTAGTGTAAGTGGATAAAATTAATCAAATTAAATAAATATTAGCCTGTGGCATAAATTTTACATTGAACATATTCTACAAACTATAGACCACATCCTGCATTAATGCTGCTATAAAATAAATCTACGGCGGCTTATGAATCCAAATTTCAAAATTATTCCTCTTCTTTTGGAGCGATGATCCACCTCCACCATCAGAACCTTTGCTTTGTATGATCCCAGTCTGATCGTCACCTCTTTGTAATGGTAGCGAAAAAAAGTTTCATAATTGGCAATTGGGTAAAAATACAAATAATACATATTACCCACGCATTGGGTAAAAATACAAATAATACATATTACCCATACATTCCCACAAGCTATTATCATTGTGCATATTATGCTTTCTGTTGCTGCTCTATTCGATCGAGGTCGAAGAGAAGACGGCTAAACTTTGCACAGAGATATTGGCGTTGGAGTGATCTGCAAAATAATTTCAAACTGGAGATTTTGCTTCAGTAAAATCTTCCGATACTCAAGTTAGATTCAGAGAACAATAGAAATAGCAATGAATTTTCTG
>KE504823.1:241335-257750 GCA_000441515.1 Elaeis oleifera
TATCATAATATTATAATATATTATTATTATAATTATAATTATCTATAATGTAATATAACATATTGGTTAAATCTAATTTAATAATAAATTATAAAATAATATAATATAATATTATTTTATTATTAGAATATCATTATAATAAATTATGTTATATTTTTGTGATACAAATATTATTATATTTAAATATTATTTATTATGAGTTTTAAAAATTTAGCCAAACAGAACCTAGGTATTATATAGCATTTATGATATGAATTTTTTAAATAATAAATGATTAGATTAATAATTTTATTATTTTATTGATTATAATTATAAATTTAATCATCCAATCTATATCTACGCTCTCTCAGTTCTTTTAATATCCGATTTGTATTTGCATTCGTTTAAAATAAATGTAGACTTAAATTTTTGCAACTAATTAATGTTCATATTTGTATTTGTCGATTAAAAGCAAATACAGAACCCTAATTTCGTTAGATCCACCGAATTCTTTGATCTGTACTTGCTTTTCTCTATCCATAAATGCCCAAACTCCTCATTGCGCGTCCTCCGGACGTTCCTCTGGCCGCTCTCTTCTCTTCTCGTCTTCTCATCCTACTCGTCGAGACCGCTTCTTCTCCACCGAAGGTACGCCCTCTTCCCGAGCTCTCCACTCCTCTCTCTCTCGGGCTGTGCTCTCTCTCGTTCTCTCTTTCTGTCGGTTGCGTGTGTGAAGGGATCGGATCTCGGTTCACTTTGATGAACTCGACTTCTTTTATGATTCTTTTTCTGAATTTCTTTGTTGTGAGTTTGCTATCTATTTCTGTTCTTTGCTGCGTTTCTTAATTTTTAATCTTTTTGGCTAGTTTTTCTCCGATTAAAAAAGTTGTTCTTTTTCTCTCCGAGGAGCTTGTATCTTGCAGGATCTGATCTTTACTTGTTTTTCTCCCAATTTTTTTGGGCGTTAGTGGGCTAACTTGTTGATCTAATACTGTCTGTGCTTTCTTTTGGCCTTTCCGTTTCGACTTCGTAGGTTCAAGTAAAATTGTGTTTTGGTGTAAATCGATGTGATTTTGTGTGGATATGTGAAATTTTAGTATAGATCTGGATCCTTATTTTTAAGCGCTTTATTTCTTTTTCTTTATTTAATTTTTATTTTATGTAATTTTTTTTTGTTTGCTTGCAAATTGTCTTTTGGCTGGAGACAAGTGAATTGGAAACTTCGCTCATGCGGTTAATTGTGCTAAATTGCTTTGGAGATTTGGATCTTTCTGGTGGATTTGATGCGATAATTCTATCTTATGGTTATAGATCTAGGTTCTTTAACCTGTAGCTATGGCAGTGAGTACGATTTAGAGTTGCTTTCACAGCTACAGATCTAACTGTTAGGACCCTGTTCCTCAACTTTACTTGACGTTCAGTTAACTTCATGGACCTAATAGATTAGAGGATCCGTTTTGTTCACTGGGCTGTGCAGTTTGATCTATTATTTGGAACATATCCAACTACATCCCAGCCTTCGTCATCTCGATTCATAACTTTTGTACCTAATCCTCGGATTTGAAAAGGATTTGGCATCAGAGATTGCCGTCAGGTTTCACTACTGTGCTTGATTTGATCTACCGAGCTTTACTTCTTGTGATTTCTTTAATGGAGGTAACTTATTGGATGTTTTTGATTTGATCAAACCATGGATAGTTGCTGTTTTCTTTCTTACTCGTAGAAGAACCTAACTCTTCATCTCCATTTTGTTACCTAACTCTTTGAAGCCAACTTCTATATTCCAATCAGGAAACTGTCAATCCTTATTTAAATGTGGTACATCTTTGTTTTTATGGCATTTTTTTTATTTTTCTGCTTCTGTTTAAAAATGTCTTTTCTGGTATTGTCTGTTGCTATGGAATTTCTAGCATTTAAAACTAGACTTTTTTCAATTAGGATATGATATCCCAGACAATCTTATTCACTCATTGGCATGCCAAGCTTGAACTGCCTGGCTTATCATAATGATAGCTACTTTATTATGTAGAAGAGAATCTATAATACCTATATCTAAGCTTGTTTTACTTTTGAGAGTTGATTTGATCTTTGTTTCCATCTGCATGACTAGGAAAATGGCGTCACACGTCGTTGGATATCCTCGGATGGGACCCAAGAGAGAGCTCAAGTTTGCTCTCGAATCTTTTGGGATGGAAAGAGCAGTGCTGCTGATTTGCAGAAAGTTTCTCAAGATCTTAGGTGTTCCATTTGGAAGCAGATGTCTGATGCTGGGTCAAGTACATCCCAAGCAACACTTTTTCATATTACGATCAAGTGCTTGATGCAACAGCAATGCTTGGTGCTGTTCCTCAAAGATATGGATGGAGTGGTGGAGAGATTGGGTTTGACACATACTTTTCTATGGCTAGAGGAAATGCTTCAGTACCTGCAATGGAAATGACCAAGTGGTTCGACACTAACTAGTAAGTCATGTGACCTATCTTAAGTCCCAGGTTGATCATTTTGTTTCACATAGCGTTGATTCTTTGCTTTGTGCATTATTTTTCATTGTTCTATGTTAATCCAGCCATTATATTGTCCCTGAATTGGCCCCGGATACGAAGTTCACCTATGCTTCTCACAAAGCTGTCTCTGAATACAAGGAGGCTAAGGCGGTACGATAAGCTGTTATTTTAGTACTTCCTGATAAATTTCTGTTCTTAATGGTTTACGTACTTCTTAAGGTTGAATGACATTCTGTCAAGCATTCTTTTACTTGTTTCACATTAAAAAAATATTGTTTTGGTAATCTTAGGTTTTGCATTGTCTTGAACAACTCTAGTTGTTGTTGTTGTTGGTTTTGGTGGGGGAACTTGTGCAGAGTAAGCTGACAAAAAAGTAAATCAACAATTTTTGTTAGCCTTCTTTCAGTCTCTTTATGTGCTTTTGTTGCAGACATGGTCTGAAGAAACCTTTTTAATTCATGAAATATTTATATATAGCTAGTGCCTGTTTCTGACTTCATATTATGAGTTACATCCAGCATACCATATATTTACACTGCTAACTGGTAATTATTGGTTGATGATAAATATTTTTTTTCAATTAAACATATTAATCTCTACCAACTTAAAATTATGAAACAATAACACAATAACATGCCATATATTATTAATATTTACTTCTCATCTAACTTTTTTACTGCTATTTTTTTTTAAATACTTCTGCTCTCCACACACACACACACACACACACACACATATATAATTCAACATATTAATCTGTAGTGACTTAAAATTATGAAAATAACACAATAACATGATGTATGTTATTAACATTTTCTTATGTAATATTTTTTTAATACTTTTAATTTCCAGATATAAATTTTTTGGATTCAGCTATCTTGATGTTGAGCGATGGTGCTATACACATGCGTGCAGTTTAAAACTGCCCATGCCCCACGAACCACAGAGAACGCCTTGATATGCTGGTCCTGCTTGTATGTGGCAGGGCCCACTAAAAAGTGGTTGTTGTGGTTTGTGCAGAGTGTTTAGGTAGCTTCACCTGCAGATGGGTGGGTATAGCCAATTCTTATTTGAAACCATATACTAAATGTTGTCATGTTTCACATTAAGGCTTCATGTTGTTGTAAGAAACTGAAACTCAAAACTGCTATCTCTGAGTGGCTGCAAATCCCTTTTGATAAGAAATGGAAAATTGCTTTTATAAATTGCAAGGTGTATTGATACTTTTATAAAATTGCATTACAGTCCTCTTTATGTTTATTTATTGCATTATAATGGAGACTAGATAATTCATATTCATTTTGATAGCTCCACTTCCAATAACGCATTAGATATGATTGAATATGTGGATTTCTGTCACAATCTATTGCGATTAAAAAATATTTGATGTTTTAGGTGTATGTGTTTGACGTATCAAATCCATTCTTAATAGCTGGACACTTACTCTGGTGACACCACACCTGCTTTGAAATCTCTCTATAATCTTGCCTGTGGACCTGCTTCCCAAGTGCCCGCGCATTGCAAATTATTTTGATATATCTGCTTTTTTGCACCCGCAACCAAATCTGCTCCCACACCTGCTCAAGATGGAGGTAACTTAGGCCCAGTCAATTATCTTTTGATCGAATTGCCTAAAAATGACTTGATTTAATGTTTTATGTAGTGATATTTGTTCTTTTCCTGGGAATGTTCCTATTGGAAAATGAAGCAGTTTTATGTGCCTGTCATGTTAAATATCCTATATTCATTGTTTTTCCTTCTGATGCAGCTAGGAATTGACACAGTTCCAGTGCTCATAGGACCTGTGACTTATTTGCTGCTGTCAAAGCCAGCCAAAGGGGTTGAAAAAGCCTTTCCCTCCTCTCACTTCTGGGAAATGTCCTGCCTGTCTACAAGTAATGATCAAAACATTCATCCAGCTGTGTTAGTCTTATTTTCTTTACTGCTTTATCCAGTAGTCTATACTTATTATACAATCATTGCACAGGGAAGTTATTGATGAATTGAAAGCAGCAGGTGCTTCATGGGTCCAATTTGATGAGCCGACACTTGTAATGGATCTTGACGCTCATCAATTGGAAGCATTTACTAAGGCCTACTCGGAACTAGAATCATCATTCTCTGGTTTGAATGTGCTTATTGAAACCTACTTTGCCGACGTTCCTTCTGAGGCATACAAGTTAGTTTGTTCTCATAATTTTGTTGAATGAACAATTTTTTCTTTTTAAACTTTTGACCCATACCATTAACTATTATAGGACTATCACTTCCTTAAATGGGATCTCTGGGTTCGGTTTTGATCTTGTCCGTGGAACCAAGACACTGGACTTGATAAAAGTTCCGGTTTCCCATTGGCAAATATCTTTTTGCTGGAGTTGTGGATGGGAGGAACATTTGGGCTAATGATCTAGCTGCCTCCCTCAATACCCTTAATGATCTGGAGGCTGTTGTAGGCAAAGGTAGCTGTCCATTTGTTTAATTGTATATATTTTTTAATATCCTACATTACATGTGAAGCTGATTATCTTTTTGTTGTTTTTGCTGCAGACAAACTTGTGGTGTCTACATCTTGCTCTCTCATGCATACTGCTGTTGATCTGGTAAATGAGACTAAGTTGGATGCTGAAATCAAGTCTTGGCTGGCTTTTGCTGCACAGAAAGTGGTTGAAGTGAATGCACTGGCTAAAGCATTGGCTGGTCACAAGGATGAGGTATCATCTCCCAAAACTTCCCTTCAATGTGAGAAATGATCGATATATCTGGATCTCAACTTCTACAGCCTGTTTATTTTCATAACTCTTGAGTCTTTCTTTCCATTTTATGGTCTGTTTATTTATTCTCACAATGTTGTAAACATCTGTTTGAATTTCTAGGCTTTCTTCTCAGCAAATGCCGCCGCTCAGGCTTCCAGAAAATCATCACCTAGGGTGACCAACCAGGAAGTTCAAAAAGCTGTAAGTTCCTGATCATCCGCATCTCACTTCTACTGTTGGAGAAGAGGTGTTTCTTACCATCTTGGTCATGGCACTGGTTCCTCAGGCTGCAGCTCTGAAGGGATCTGACCACCGCCGAGCTACAGATGTTAGTGCTAGATTGGATGCTCAACAGAAGAAGCTTAACCTTCCTATCCTTCCTACCACCACTATTGGTTCATTCCCTCAGACAATGGATCTCCGAAGAGTGCGCCGTGAATATAAGGCAAACAAGTGGGTTCTCTCTGTCTTTTGGAGAGAGAACTCTCTCTCTCTAACTATTTCTTGTCATTTCTAAATAAGAATTTATATTTAAATAACTTTTACCATATTTGATCATTATAATTTGTTACAGGATCTCTGAAGAGGAGTATGTGAATGCCATCAAAGAGGAAATCAACAAGGTTGTCAAACTGCAAGAGGAGCTTGACATTGATGTCCTCGTCCATGGAGAGCCTGAGGTGAGCTTAAATTGCGTATATTCTGATAGTGTGTATTGACAAAGCTTGTCCTTCCTCATTGTTTTGGCACATATAATCACCAATATACACGCATGCAGCTTGGAGAACTGCTATAATTGATTTTGAAATGATAAGCATGAATCTTAACCTTGTTGTTACTCTGCAGAGGAATGATATGGTTGAGTACTTTGGGGAGCAGTTATCGGGCTTTGCATTCACAGTTAATGGTTGGTGCAGTCTTATGGTTCACGATGTGTTAAGCCACCCATCATCTATGGTGATGTGAGCCGTCCCAGGCCTATGACTGTGTTCTGGTCTTCAATGGCCCAGAGCATGACTTCACACCCAATGAAAGGAATGCTCACTGGTCCAGTCACAATCCTCAACTGGTCCTTCGTGAGAAATGACCAACCAAGGTAAGCACAATTACCTTCATACCTATGACCAGCCCCTTAATAGTTTGTCAAGGCCTTTGTTTATATTCAGCTCAATCACTTATTTATACCTTTGACCAGCCCCTTAATAGTTTGTCAAGGCCTTTGTTTATACCTATGACCCTAACTTACGTAACTTGTGCTATCTATCAGATTTGAGACTTGCTATCAGATTGCTCTTGCTATCAAGAAGGAAGTTGAAGATTTGGAAGCTGCTGGCATTCAGGTTTGTTCTTCTATCCTATACAAGGAAGTATATCTACAATTTGAAACTTTTCTTCTCAACTTCTTTCCATTGTTTGAATGAGTTCAGGTCATCCAAATTGATGAAGCAGCTCTGAGAGAGGGGTTGCCTCTCCGCAAGTCCGAACAGGCCTTCTATCTTGATTGGGCTGTGCACTCATTTAGGATCACCAACTGTGGTGTCAAGGATACAACTCAGGTTCTTCCTCCAGTAGCTGTGATTTCCATACAGATCAAATGCATCACCAAAGAACCATCAAACTATTTATGGCTGCTGAATTTACTAACATTTTTGTTCATTATATAGATTCACACCCACATGTGCTACTCCAACTTCAATGATATCATCCACTCAATCATTGACATGGATGCTGATGTGATCACCATCGAGAACTCACGATCCGATGAGAAGCTCCTCTCGGTGTTCCGTGAAGGTGTTAAATATGGTGCAGGTATCGGTCCAGGGGTGTATGACATCCACTCACCAAGGATCCCATCCACAGAGGAGATTGCAGACCGGATTAACAAGATGCTGGCGGTGCTTGAGAGCAAGATCCTCTGGGTTAACCCTGACTGTGGGCTCAAGACCCGCAAGTACACTGAGGTCAAGCCTGCCCTTACCAACATGGTTCTGCTGCTAAGCTCCTCCGGGAGCAGCTGGCTAGTGCCAAGTAGAGCGTCATCCAGCGATTTACCTTGAGATGAAAGATCAGGTTGTGCCAACTTCTTAATAATCATGGTTGTGTTCATTTTGGTAATGCGGCAGATTGGATTTCTTTCATACGAGTGATGTGATGTTTGTCTGCTTAGTGTTTCCATCGGATGTCCATGAAGCATTTATGCCTATATCATGTGCTACTTTATTCTCCTGGAAACTGAGAAAGAAAGGAATATCTGGAAATAAATTATCTTCAGTTCATCTCTGGTCCCAATTAAATGTATGGGATTGGGAATATCTTTCCAAACTAAAGCCAACAACAACTTATGCCTTTGCAGCTCTCCTATCCTCCGTCTAACATGGTTGTTGTTGAAGTTCTGCACTTTGTAACTTAAAATGTAAAACGAATCGACAATTTTAATACAAATAACTCACAAGAAGTACCTGAGTTTATGGGCGGTTAAATTATTTCCGGGGAATATCTAGTTGTTCCCTGTGCAAAATGACACAAATTGCCTCTATAGTTATTTTCTATCAACAATTTTAGTAACTTGAACTTGCTGATATATTATGAGATATTTCAGGATTCCATACTTGCATTACCCCGAGAAAGTTATTTTCCATGGATAATTTTGGTAATTTGGAGATGCTCATATCTCATGAGAATACTCCTTGCACCTTCCATCTGAATCCCGTCATCGTTCTTCCTCCACTTTTATCTTCACAGCAAGATCATGTTGTCTTGCCAATAAATGGAAGCCTATTCTTCCAAGATGCTTCACTACTGCATTTTGAAATGGAGATTCTATCTTATATGGCACATATCGTTGTTGCATGAAGGATGATGATGGCAGTGGGGACAATTCCATCATCTCATCATAATTGGAATGTGAAGAAGAAAGTCACAAGCGCTGCAAACATGTTGTGCCGAGACTCCGAGACATGAAAGCAACTTGATGAAGGGCTGGTATCTTCTGCAACCCAAATTACAGTACTGTAAATCTTTGAGCCCCTTGTCTGTGTTTACCAATCACTGCCAGCATATGAAACTTCAGTTTCCTATTGGTATCACCGTAATGATCATTAACTGGAGTGGTGAATCACACCTTTGGGATCTGTGGCTGAAAAATGTTTGAGAATAAATACAGTTAGGACCTCCATTTGGTTTTGGTAAATTTCTGTCATCTGATTGATTTTAGCCTCTCATTTTTATTCAGAAGATCCAATTTTTAACATTAAAAGTTAATTCAATTTTGTATTCATAGCAAATCTTCTGTAGGTAACAATTAAAACTCCTTTTCACCTTTGGCATGTGGGTCATAGCATGGAATGTTGATGTCTGATTCAGAAATTTCCTTCGTACAGTTGACTACTACACTGGAACAGTTCAGTGCATTCCTGCAAGTTAAATAGCCTCTCAGGAAAATCAAAGCTGAAACAATCATTGCACAGCAAACGGGAGGCAGGAAAGGATGAGAGGAGAGAGCAGTCGACCTGCTTGAATAAATTACATGAGGACCCAGCCACGTTATCAAGTGCTTTTTTGCAAATATTGAATTTGCCAGCAATGGATTTTCTGAGTTTGCAGCAACAACATACTGCTTGATGAAGAACACAAGGTTGCTCCTTAGCATTTCAAGCTCTGGAAGCGGCAGCTACACGAGTGAAGATGTTCCACACGAGGGCATCAGCGTTCTCAAAAACAGCCTCAAAGAGCATTCGGAAATGCATGATCCTTCTAGGTGTCAGCTGTGCGGGGTTTGCCAGATCTACGGTCTTCAAAATAGCAAGGGAGAGTGAGAAGCTGGACAGCATCTCTGCAACAAATCTTGCAAGGTTCATGAAGCGGTTTAACTCCATTGATTCAAGTTTCTTGAAGTGATCCCATAAGTGGTACTGAAATTTACACAAAAAAGGCAAATTCAGAAAACATGATGAAATTTGGAAAACATCTGAAAACTACATTTAAAAAAAAAAGAAGATATAAAGAGGTAATCCGCAACTTGCAAATACTGATGGCCTGGTAAAGATACATCTCATACAAACAGGAATGCATAAATGACTCAACAAAATTATATATAGGCAGATAGACATAAATTTACATATATCTGCAATTACTTAAAACTAGCTTCTCTTCTCTTGCCTTATAAATGATGAATTCCTTGGTTGGATTATGTCAAGACAAGTGGACCAAAGACAGCATTAAGATTTTCTACACTGAATCCATGGCAGTATACCTAGAGTCAGATATGGCTAATTTCGGCAACGAATGGCAAAGAATTAATATAATTACAAAACGATATTAAACATGGATTGACTCATGCAATTCACTTGAGCTAGATTGAGATTATCAACAAAAAGCAATCTCATGCTTGGGCAGAGAAGGAAATTTCTGAGAATGAAACAATCATGATCCTGATGAGAAAGTAAAATGTGATGCCCCAATAGGGAAAAGAAAATATTTCTTCAGATCACATCTCAATTATGTAATTCCGCAAAAATTTCCATTCAGAGAAGACTTATGACATTTTTTATACATAAGAGGAAGATAAATGTTCTTACACTGTTGACAGTTGGATGCGACAAGAGTCAACCCCATAACAGATGTCTTTTGCGCTAAGAATATTCAAAGTAGACCACCAAATGAAAGTTCCCTACAGATGATGTCATGCTGAATTTTATAGCCAGAGAAAGGGCTAGATCTAACTAGAGGCATAGAGGAAATACTAGAGGATATGGGGCTAAAATTTAGACCAACAAAAAATTGCAGATTTGCTACTTTAATGCTTTTGAGTAAAGTAATAGACACAACGTGCCTAAAAGTATTTATTGATCAAAGAAAGTATAGACAGAGCAGGAGAAGATGGGAAAGCATAAGTAAAACAGAAGTTCAAGACCACATATTCAGATAGTCTGAGAAACTCCAACAGCTGCAGCATGCCAGCCTCAGCCCCTTCTAACTCTAATCAGCTTACAAACAACTGGACAACTTGTCTCTTTCCCCAGAACCAGAATTAACCATGATCTCAATCAAGATTCAATGTCTCAACCCCATACCGGTACCATCCTATTACAGTATCGGTATACGATCTGCTATGGTATGGTATGTTATACTCCATGCCGGGCGGTGCCCCATACGGGGCGGTACAGCAAACACAATCTCAATACTCATTTGATTCGTCTAAGCATGTCCATCATGGAAGACTTTTGACTTCCTAAATCCTATTATTCCTCTCCAATCAAATCTCCCAGCACTGGTATTTCTTCAGCTATTTCCTTGTCCAAGGCCCCCACAGGTCCTGCACATCCCTTGCTTTCTGCCTGCTTTTAAGCAAGAATCTGAAATGATTCCTAATGGTCAAGATTGCATTATACTCTATGAACAAAATTTCCATGGTTTCCTCTTCTCTGCCATGGAAGATACAATCTGATTTGCAATTTTATGAGTAGTCTTTTAATAGGGATGCAACTTGGGCAGCTTGAGTAAGGTTGAGGTCACCCCTGGCCCGATACAAGATCCAGTCAATCCACAGCTGACCTAACCTGACCTACTCAACCAAGCCCAACCAAGGCTTAATTTTAGAGCTTGTGTTTGAAAATGAGCCAGGTCATGTCAGGCTTAGTCGGGCTAGTTTATGCAGTTCGTAGGTTTAGCAGCGAGCAATGGGACAAGAGAGCAGAGAAAGAGAAAATTAGGGTAGGAGGAGAGCATGAGATTCCGACCATCACCCATCATGGATGTTGAGATTCATCGAATAGGAAACCCTGAATCAAGGGTTCAAACTACCTAGAAGCCTAGAAGTATTAATGATCTCCTGCTTTTATGATTTCAAATGTAGCTATGTGGTTGGTGATTTTTGGGGAAGAATTTACCCAGGCAGGAGGGGGCATGGGGGGCTGAAGAAAAAGAGATAAAACTACAGAGGAAAAGATATAAAACTATGCAGGAGCACTGAAAGGGGGAGAAGGGAAAAAAGGAGGTATATTCAGATGTTAAGGGATGAAAGGCGATTTGAGCTTCTATAAGAAGTCATGTCATGTATTTACAATGGAAGGATTTAGGTTGGGTTGAGTTTTTGAACACTTCAGCCAAGTCGGACCTGGATTCAGGTCCAGCTACAGTTTGCCAGCTCAAGCATGGACCATCTCTAATAGAAACTAATGAAACTATGAAGTGACAAGATAACTACTGTCTAGCACTGCTAAGGCCAGATTCAGCCATATATGAGAATGAATTCAAAAGCATGATACATTCCTTAACAGTTAGGATAAAATCGTTCACAGAAAAAGGTTAGGGTACAGGTTGTCCAGTCCCTAATATGTAGTGAACATTATCTTATTTTATAATACAGTATTTCAATCAAACTGAATGATAGGCCCACATTCAGGCCAATGAGTATTTGCAATTGGATGGAGTTTTGGAAAAGCAAACATGAATATTCATAAGGCAAAGCTGAATCTACCACCTGCAAGCTGAACTTGTGATTTTTGTCATGGCTACATAACTTGGAAGCCAAGACGGTGTAATACTTGTTAAACACCTTTCCTTGCAAACAGCAATCAACAAGTTCCCTCATTATTTCTCTATCCTGCAATTTGTTAGGAAAATTGAAATGAAAGCAAATTGTAAGTGAAACCATAAACAAAGCATGACAGAGTTGTGCAGAGCACATACCTGCTTCCCAGACAAATCCAGCCTCAGAAGCTTTTCAAAAGCATCTATATAGTCTTCACCACTCATGATAATACAAAAGATTGCTCTCCTTAAGTCAGTGTTCATCCTTTGTGCAGCTGCAAGCTGTACCAAATTTGTGCCTCTAGAACTTCTCTGTTAATTGTCATTGCCACATCTTCAACATTATCCATTGTGGGTGCAACATCTCCTGACAACCACCATTGACCTTTCTTATCAGGATCAAGCAGCTTGCCCCATTTGAGCCCCGCGGAGGAGTACATCCTCTGCTCTTAACTGCAGAAGTTTTTAAGTCATCAGCAACTAATAGAAGATACCACAATTGATGATGATATATAGCATAATATGGAATTCAAGCACAAAGCTACAAAACTGACAAAGCCACGTTATTCTGAGTTGCATAAAATTATCATACAAATAAAAGATGCACAGGTTTATGATGTTAAAAGCACAACTGATGTCTGCAACAAGAATCAGTGGAAGCAATATGTCAAAATAGCAGATTTTTTTACCCTTAGCTGTTGGTGGCTTAACTAAATTATTAAAAAACTGGATTATGCATAAAGTGAAAAATTATTGTTATTGCATGTGAATATATAAGGGTAAATAGTAGCATATCAGTAATGTGAAAGACCTTTTGCAGCCATTTTTCAACCGTGTATGATGAGCAGGATCTTCTTTTGGCCTTGTTGTTTTTTATATCACAATCATCTCAAGCATGAATTCCATCTGCAAGGAGAATTGATTGCCAAAAATCAGAAGCATGTTCAAAACAAGATAATTTATAAATGAAGTGCATCAGCTTACTCTTTTACTGTTTATCTTTGACTTCCCATCTTCTTTTCTCTCAGAAAGAGATTTCAACTCATTCACTCTATTCTGAATACCAAAGATGAAATCTTTCATAGCAGTGGGATCATCACTCCTCAGCTTCATCCCACAACCTGCTTTCACAAATAGAAGGTGTAAAAATGAGTGAGAACAATTATGAGTTTGATGATCTAGGACTTGCAAGTTTACAATATAATTTCTTTACAACAATCATAAAATATAAATTAGAAAAAAAATTGGAAAAGATATACACTGTAGAATTGTCAAGATAGTGGATGCATCCAACTCTGTCAAGCATTTTGTCAACACAGACAGGAGATCATATATGAGATCGCTGCAAATCAGACAACCAAAAATGCTAAATTTATGTGTTGAGCACATGAACCACCTAGACTCATAAAGAAACAAATCAACACAATCATATCTCTGGACTTCAAATGGAAGAAAAAAGTTTTAATGCACAATAAAACATACATACCAGATAAAACTGATTATCGATACCCACAAAACAAATTTATTTGAAGTTTAACCTAAGAATAATCTTGCTGAATAAATGGGCCATTAATCTACCAAATTCCTATAGTAAAACTTTTCCTGTACAATTCAACTTACTCATGCTATTTGCATGCCAAAGCTCATCATGAATGCTAAAAAAATCCTAACCATAGACAAACACAAAAACAAAAAATAAAACACATAATGCAGTGGATGGGATCATAGGAATCTTGCATCTTTGTGTAGACACTGTAGAATATCCCAAGTCCTTTATACAAGCCCAAACCATGTAATTTTCTTTTCAAGCATATATTTAAAAGCAAATAATAAAAGGTTTTTTACCTCCCCTCTCCCCCCGCCCTCCCCCCCCCAACACACACACAAAAAAAAAGGAAGAAGGTAAAATGTTTAAAGCTTCAAGGACAAGATTTCAGATCTTCTCAGATATATAGGAGACTAAATGCTGAGAAGCAATAGATGCATCTCAATTACCAATAGTACTAACTGGAACAAACACCCAATATGCACATATATGACAGTAGTAATGTAAGATTTCGCAAAGATAGGCCATCCTCCTTCAAGTATTCATCCTAAAACAGAATGAAAATGTCAACTAGAAAAAAAGCTAGTGGCACACTCAACAGAAAGCATATAATGCAACATGATATCATCAACGAACAGAACAGATGGTTAACAACATTCATGGATCAAATCATGAATCAAAGGAATCTAAACAAGAAGCCAAAGATAGGGACAAGAAATTGTTAAAGAATATGTCCTGTCAAAGGGATAAAGAAAGAGAATTGACTCTCGTCCAATGACTACATGCCAATCAGATATTTATACAATAAATATATGTAAGTTATGGAAGCTTAAAATCGTGGTTGCTCCCACTAGTTTCTCTTGGTCTCATTTTAGACTCCCAATCATACCTCAAATGATTTAGCAAGAGAGGTAAGAGCTTCGCACTGAAATCAATCCCAACTAAGCATGCCATACCTGCAACAAAAGCTGCAAAAATGGCAGCATACCTACATAGACAGAAAGGATTCCGATTATACTATGTTAGTCAAACAGATAAATTAACAAAAAAATAAAAGCAAGCAGTTTTGCCTGTAGAGACTTGACAATAAGAGCAGATAAAGAGGAAATAAATCAAAAAAAAAAAGGGTGAAAAGAAAGCTCGATGCTGATTAAAATAGCAGGAGTTGAATGAGCAGAATCCAGAAATATAAAAGCAGAAAAACTGCAACTATTACATTCTATTTTCCCCTTCAATCCTTCTATAGTTCTTTCTTCTTCCTAGTAATATAAAATTCATCATGCTATCTAATATGTATACTTCTGCTACTACCAGCTATATCTCCACAAGGGAAATGTTTCAAAGTTTGATCTTACCACAATTTTACCATTAAGAACATATCACATACAACAGTCAACAAACATGAACCCTTTAACCAGCCCTTAGAATGGGTATTCAAGTGTAAACATTTCCACATGATACAAACCAACTAATTTTCTAAGGTCATTTAGGATTGATATGCACCTAACAGCTTAACAAGCACCTAAATACTTTTTGTGAAAATATGCAAACACATTCTTTAACGAAGGTGACAAAGGACTGGATCCCTTGTTTTGATCATAATTTCAGAAAGGCGTAGGTTCATATGACATCAAGGGGATGCAGGAAAGATCGATAATACAAATATCTTTCCCATGTTGGTTTTAAGCAAGGACTTATATAATTTTCTTGCTCAATGAGTTGCCAGTGAGACTCTCTTATGCTTTCTTAATTCTCTATGATACTCCGATACCATTTATACTACTTCAGTATATGAGAATGAGTTTGTTCTATTTTCATCTACTTATGACAAGACATATCACTTCCACTGCAAAAATAAGAACCGATAGCACTTTGAAAATCACATGCAAATAGATTAGTAACTTAGAATGTGGTGCCAACTGAGCTTGAAATCAAGACAAAAAGGGACTCAACTGTTCATTGCCACGAGGCCCTTCAGAACAAGATGCCACAACCTCCTCTCCAATTATTTGGCAACCAACACTGCGAGAAACTGACTGCAAAAATGTCAGCTCCAAATAAGTTACAAAAAGAGTCAACAAGTTATAAATCCCAAAAGAAATAGCAAGGGATAAAATTAATATCAGTACTCGAAAGAGTGTCGCCACTTCTTCTGTAATTGACTCCACATTTGATTCAGAAAGCCTATTCAGAAGTCCTGAAACCAATAATTAGTTAAATAGAGTTGGATATCAACAAGACTCGACATACCTAAGAAACCAGAGTTCCATAGAAATAATCACCTTCACTCCTCCTAAGATATAATGGAACTCTTACCTCTCACTCTACGGCGAACCTGAGAGAGCTCTTCTGACTCAGTATTGGCACGAGCTTGCAAGTGAGGAGCCACATACTACACACTTGCATCAACTGCAGTTTCTTCTACAAGTGGTTCTTTCTCATCAGATGTATCGAGCTGCCCGGCATCCCCACTATCCATCTCAGCATCCTCCACTGGCACATCCACAGCAACCTCACCCTCTGGCTGCTTCAGCAAGGAGAAAGATGACTTCTTTCTCGTGCGCTTCTTCTTGTCCGCTTTATACGCTCTCCATTCCATTACCACAATCTTCTTCTGCTTCATCATCTATAACTGTGTCGTCACCTATGATGGAGTCCAGCAATGATGGGATCCCCTCTAAAAGAATATTTAATTCGTCATCAGGAACACGCAGCTTCCCATTCTTCACCTTGAGCTTCTTCGCCAGCCTCCTCTCCATTTCCAGATCTGCTTCAGCACCAACCATACCCTTCCCCATCTCCATCTCCAAAACTCTTGGAATTTGGTCTTCGATTCACCCTCTGAAACCCCCTACCTCGTCTTCAGGGAGTCTAACTTCTTCCTAGATTTCTTCTTCGACACCACATCTTTGGTGTAACGTCCCCGATCCGAAATTATGAATCGAGGGTCATGACAACCATCGCATATTTATAAAAAATTCTTTCAAAACATACAAAGCATCTTATCATGCTATCCTAAAACAACAGCGAAATAATTAATCAATAATTTAAATTCAAAACATAACGGTCTAAATTTTTCTTTAATATCTCAATAAATTCAAC
>KE504823.1:287677-304019 GCA_000441515.1 Elaeis oleifera
CTAAGACAAAATTACAGATCATAACATGATATCATATATCTCATATTCAAATCATAGATCAATTGAAACTAATTTCAGACCTAAATATACAATCATATATCTCTATATAAATAATAAATTAGATTAAAATAATTTTAAATTTATGTATGCATCTACATATCACATGTACACAAACTAGAAATCGATCAAGAATAAATTTCAGATCTATGCATACCTTCACATATCAAATATATGAACTAAAATTAAATCTAAAATAAATTTTATATTCAAAGTAATCATCTATATATCTCATGTATCAAAAAATTAGATTTTGAAATTTTTTTCAAAATATGTATGTCAATTTCATGCATATGAAATCCGTGACTTTGATACCACTATTGAAATTTTGTGTCGGGGCATACATGTATATTTTAAATTTTTTCTCTAAACAATGCAGTAGAATAGGAGATTAAAATATCTTTTAATCTAAATCATACATGCATAAAATATAGAACATAAGGATCTACTTCATATGATGAAATTGAATACATACTAAATTTTTGCTGAATTAATATATGATCGAATCACATGCCTGTTTCATAATTTTTTTTTTCAAATCTGGATCTGAAAGAGAGTAGGTTTTTTTTAGCTGTGCAGGTGTCCGATCTCTATGGGTATCCACTTAGAATTAGTCTAGAACAGTCCTCTTTGGTGTTGATCTTTCTTTTCTAAAAATGATCATCTTGTGAATTTGAACGAAGTCTGGATCACGATCAATTTTTGATCATTTTCTTGATTTTTTCTTCTCTTCTTCTCTTATTCTTCTTTTTTGGATTATGAAGTAATCAAAGTCTAAAAACCAGCAAGCAAAGGGGATGCCCAAACTTCTTTTGGGTATGGAAGATGGAAGATGCCCAGGCTCTTTGGGCATTGGAGCTAGAAGAGAGAAGAGAGGGAGAAGAGAAAGGGGCATGGGGAGGTCTCATGGGAGGTGTGGGCTGCTGAAAATTGGAAGTAAAGAGCCTTAGAGAAGACCCCTTTAAATAGATAAAATGTTTGAATCTTATTAAACTAAGTAGCCCCTTAATACAAGTTCTACTTGTGTTAGGAATCCTTATTACCTTAGATATTTAACCTCCTTTAGGAGATCCATTAGGTGCCAACTATTGGAGCCTTTGCATCCACTTTTTCACACACCATGTGGGGCTAAGGGGATGCCCCATACTGATCCCACACATCTTCTTTTAGGTGGGCACATCCAACTTGATCAAATCAAGTGGTGCCCTATACAAACAATCAAAAAAATTGATTAAGGGTTTGATCCCTTAATTTATATGATCCAAAATCCTAGACACCCAATAATTTAAGCCCAATGAATCTAATTCATTTAGATTATTAGGAGGTAATTAACTTGAATTAATCTTATCAAATAAGTAATTCAAACGTAAAAAAAAAATAGGTTGAACCATGTGCTAGCAAGGTTATCTTGAACCCAGTAGGATTTTTTAAACTTAATTGATACTTCATAAGTCCAATTGCTTACTCCAGATCAAATCTCTTTATTGTGTAACCCCATGGGTTAATTTTATCTGGTAGTAAAATATACAATGATCTCTATCATAGTATCATTGAAATTTTTTTCAATGGATCAAAATAATTTCACTCTAACTCATCAAGGATTGTTGATCCTGAGCAACCCTAGTGAGCTCTCACAATCGACTAGTGACACCTAGCAGTATGTAGTAGTAACCCAGTAGAATCGAAAAAAAATTTAAGGTGTAGTTAATATGTGATTCAGTCCCTCTATCATGAGTTTCGACTAGATGACAGGTTATAGATAAATCGTCAATCCTCATCATCAGTCATATGATAGATTCGATCAGCTCAAGTTCAATTATGATCCTCATAAAAATTTTTCATTAATCATACTGTTGTGGCTATAGACTCTTGAATTTAGCCTCTCAAATTTTATAGAACTATTTCTCTCTATCAAGCTCGATAGATTCCATCTAGATATGTACCATACTCCTATAGTGGACCAACTGTCACTAACATTCACTATAAGATCTCAATGAGATATATTTATGTATCAGTCAAACTCCAGTAGCCTCACTGTGAGCAGTTATACCATCGTTGGTCAAAGGATCATTCACACAACTACAGCATCAAGACAATCACTGATGATTGATTAAAATCTAAGTAATCTGTTGTATGAACATGCTCAGTATTAGTTATTTCTAACAACTATCCACACTCGTCGCTTAGTATCTCTACATTGTAGACCAGAGACTCATCTATCCTGAAAAATATGATCTGTGCACCGATCTATCCGAATCGATTACCATCCTCGTGATGATACTATGATCGAAAGTATTTAGAAATTAATTATATATACCTCTAATTCTCAATACTTTTGAGAATATGTATTGAAGTATTAATTTTATGGATGATTCAAGGATACATTACTCTTGAATGAAATAAATTTATCTTTTATTGATCAAATCAATGTATTAAGTACAAAATTGTATCCTAGACTTATTACAATGTGTCAGCCGTATTGACTTCTAGGACATATATTTAACATATACATACACACATACACATGCACCAAGCTATGGTTCCATAGCCATTGATTATTGATCGGATAGCTTTGAAATGTTGTGACTAAAAGACCTTGGTTTCATTTAGTCCTACATTAATTATTTCCATGCTACTTTCTCCCTTTAAAATAAATTTCCTCACAAGCCCAATCACCGAGTGTGGTTGTTGGAGCTTGGTTCGAGTGTGATTAATATTCGGGTCTGGCTCACCCATTCTAAATTTATTATATATATATGTGTGTGTGTGTGTTTACATGTGTATGTGCGTGCGTGTAGGTCATGTCAGTTTAAGTCATTTCTTTTTAAACTTAAATTGAAACTAAATTGATTTTTTAGTTTCAAAATTTTCAAACCGAAATCGAATCAAATGTGCAAAAATCCAATCTAAATCGAATTGAAATAACTGGTTTGGATTGGATTTGTAGTTTGATAGGTTTTCATGTATTACCCTAGTTAGAAACATCACTTGCCCTACAGCTAGGCCAGAAAGGTTAAATTAATTTATATTTAAAAAATCTAATTAGAGATTTTTAAACTATAATTGTCATGTAAAAATATATCTGAAACTTAGAAATCGAAAATATAGTTTATGATACATTGGTGATGATATGGCACATGGGTGATGGCGTAACATACATGCATATATATATATATATATAGGTGATGATGTGGCATATGGATGATGATGCGGCACTCGTTGATTGTATACTTTTGGATAGAAAATTTTATAGCAACACCACATCATATAGGTGATGACGTGAGACTCAGTAATGGGATACTTTTTTTGATAGAAAATCTCATAGCATATGCCATATTATTACATGCATGCCATATCATCTATATTCTATATCATCCAATAAATTATCATTTTTATGCCATATTATTGTCCATATGCCACATCATCTTGGTTAATGTCATGTCATCTTTGTTTAGATGGTTTTCATCATATAAGTATCAGGTATCCCTAATTGAAAGTTTTCGATGAGAGAAAGTGGTTGGAACCTGAGAGGACCATATTAAGGCATGGTTCAAAAATTAGGGGGATCAAATTTTAAATTTTGAATTTAAAAATTATTTAAAAAATGTTTTAAACTTTATGCACTAAAAGCTTTTTTTTTCATGGTACAATGATTCCTAGGAGCAAAAAAGTAAAAAATAAACATGGATATAAGAGTATGCGAAAAGCAACAAAGATAAATGTACAGCCTATAATAGCAAAAATCGAGCATATGAGTGGCCTCGCCTCCTCAATGATAAGCAATAAACATCTGGGCCATGGAAGAGAAATTGTTGAGAGTGCAAATTTGTGGAGAAAAATAGATGTTGGATATAATGAACACTCGAATACCGCAAATCATGTCAATTTGCAGCTTGTCCAAAAGGATAGAGAGCATACAAACCCAACTAAAGAATGATAATAGAAAAACAGGATCTGTGCAAATGTGCATTTAGTCCCACATTGATTATTTATTAGGAAGATTTTAAATATTTATTTAGAGTTAAGAAATCCAAATAATATATTCTAGCTAGTCCTTTTAGGTGCGGTCATGGATTATTACAAATGATTTCATAGCTGATCCAGTCCATAGTCAATGTGGACTAGAGGATACTATAGCATGGATTCATTGAGAATGACCATAGGCCGATCATGGAGTTTGTAAATAGAAGTATGGATTTAGATTCTTAGCTTGGCGAGGATGCTAGGGCTTAAACGGGAAGAGTGTGTGAGGGTTCGTGGGGGCATATATTTAGTCCCATATTGGTTATTCACTAAAAAAATTTGGATATTTATACAGGAGCAAAAAACCTAAATAATATCTTCTAGGTAGCCTTTTTAGATGTGGATTGTTATATTGATAAGAGAAACTGTTGCTATCTTTTTCATCATCTTAATAAATTGGATTGGACTTCAGTCTATTTTTTTCTCTCAAAATTTAAGCCACCAGTTTGCACTAGAACAAGGGCTAGGGAAACTGGCCTACTTATTAGCTTGACACAACCATAGCCACCTGATTTCATAGAGTAATTACACTATACTAGATGCCAAAAAAATAAGTCTAGATATTTAGGTGACATTTGTTCAAATTATTAACACTAGAATTTGACGCATGTGTTGCACATGATAGAATATTGAATAAGCAACTATCTTCTAATTCATATCATTTTTTGTATAAATCTTTTGGACTTTAATTAAGAGAGCAAGGAAAAGTTTATTTTTTTCTGACATGAGAGTCTATATAGACTCTTAAAACATGGCGATAGCTTGCAGGGTGTTGTGGTGTAGAAGGGACGGCATTATTAGTCCCATATTTGTTGTGAATCAAGAGAGACTTTGGCTCATATAGGAAGAGACCATTCTTTCAGCGTGAGATGCCTTTTGAAGAATAAAACTATAAGGCTCATAGGTCAGAATAGACGATATCTCACGTGCTGAATCATGAGTCCTTGGCCATAATAGTGGCGCACGAGGTAAGGGACTACCCCTCCAACTGTGAGGCTCCTCTAGTTTGTATACCAATCTGTGATAAAAATAAGGAGCATGGACTAGAGCGGATAACATAGGGACTTATGAAGAGAGATCCATAGTGAGCTAAGAGTTCAAATTCTATTTCTCATCATTTTCTTATTTTATTGGAAATCAAATATTTATTCTTTATTTAATAGAATGCCCAGAGGTCATGAGCTACATAATAGTATAATCCATTCCTCAAACATCCGTTACCATACAAACCTAGTGAAGGGGAGGTTCGTTCCTAGATATCACTTGGTCCAATCATCAAGGATTTTACCAACTGATAAGTTGGCAACCCTGCCCTAATCCATGTTTCTAAAAGTGATAGGAAGCCACTGAACTTAAGAGTCCTTGACGAAAATCATTCCCTCATTTTGACATAATTTCTCCCTTTCTTCTCACCTATCCCAAACCTTTTCTTGGAGTAGTGTATCATACCTTGTGCTTTCACTTGTCATATGCCATCACATGAAGCTGGTTGAACAAATAATGAATGGAAACCTGTGGATTAGTATGGGATAGGATATACGACATAAAATTACCTGCGAGATTATTTGTGGTTCACACCATGTACAAATATTGCAAAATGAGCAGCTAACATTTATTGATTGAAGAAAAGAAGATAGCCCAGCTGGTAAATTTTCTACTAGCTCCACTTTCATAGGTTTTTTTGATTCCCACTGAGCTCATATTTATGTTCTGATTTAGGTGGATTTGAGTACCTTGAAATTTAAACATTTACTTAAAAAAAGTGCCTCTAAGGTATTGTGCTCGAAAGCAATGTTTATGTCCTTTCAATAATATATTTACTTCTTATAAACGATTATAAATTTGATATTTACTTCAAAAGGATTAAGTTAAAGCCTTAAAGGTTTCCCTAAATTGGTGCACTTTGGTGCGGTGGAGAAAGATTGCTAAGTGCCATTTATGTGTCATCTAGACCGGGACTGCTCCGCAGATGCAGTCCAAAGGATAATTACTAATTATGCAATTAATGAAATTACGTTTTTTTTTAATGCTCACTCCCTCAAACAATTGTGGATGGATCACTTCAAAGGAAGTCTTAACAAGATTATGTTTAGCATCTTATATTGACTAATATCATACTTATCAATTTAGTGGTGATTGAACACAACCATATCATCTTATCTTATGGAAATTACTATTTTATGTAATATCTACAATGCCATCCCTTTGTCTACCTAAGTTTTTAGGATTACCTCTCCCTGATTAGAAAATTTCTCCGAAACATACAAGCCCATTTCAGATAGAAAGAATGCTAATAATTCCACACGTTAGTTTTTTTCAGCTATCATACATACATTTAATAAATCACAAATGCCATATCATCTTATCTCGTGGAAATTATTATTTTATGTAATATCTACAATGCCATCCCTTTGTCTACCTAAGTTTTTACGATTACCTCCCCCTAATTAGAAAATTTCTCCGAAATATACATGCCTATTTCAGATCGAAAGAATGCTAATAATTCTACACTTTAGTTTTTTCAACTATCATATATACATTTAATAATCACAAATGCCATATCATCTTATCTTAAGAAATTACTATTTTATGTAATATCTACAATGCCATCCTTTTGTCTACCTAAGTTTTTAGGATTACCTCCTCCTAATTAGAAAATTTCTCCGAAATATACAAGCCCATTTCAGATAGAAAGAATGCTAATAATTCCACACTTAATTTTTTTCAGCTATCATATATGTTTAATAAATCACAGATGCCATATTATCTTATCTTATGACAATTACTATTTTATGTAATATCTACGATGCCATCCTTTGTGTACCTAAGTTTTTAGGATTGCCTCCTCCTAATTAGAAAATTTCCCCGGAATACACAAGCCCATTCAGATAAAAGAATGCTAACAATTCCACACTTTATTTCTTTTAGGTATCATATACATTTAATAATTAAATCGCAAATGCCTCCAATGTCCCATTAATGGAACCATGCAAATCTTAGTTATCTTGGTGGCCATCTTCCTGCATGGGACTCCTCCGTTTGTAGGTCACGTACAACCCACCCAACCAAGACCACAACAGCCACCAGTACATTAAGCATGAGCTGACTTGGCTTATAGAAATCCAAGCCCAATTCACCCACCTTAGTCTTCAACTTCTCCAGCCCATTTTGGCCATTTCCGGGAGCGCACGCTCGGTCACCGCCTCCTCCTTTGGGGCCTCAGTTATCGCACCACCTTTCTCACCCTCTTCATGTTTGACGTCGCTTGTAACCTTCTCTTTGGTTTGATCCTTCTCTCTCTCTCTCTCCTTTTCTGCATCTTTCTTGTATCGGTTGGTTTTCTCTCTTTCATCTTCTTTTTCTTAGGAACACCATTTGGCTCAACAGATGGTTTGAAGTAGGTTTCTCGTTTCTTGGGTTCTGAGGTTGTGTAGGCCGATCTTTCACACTGGGTTCGGTGATCAACTTTGGTAATTTTACATTGAGAGACCCATTCTCAAACTTGGCTTGGATCTCGGTGACGTTGCAGTCCTCTGGGACTTGGAATAGCTTGAGGAATCGACTCCACTGGTTGTCTGCAAGAGGACGTTCTCCACTTATCCTCAGATTCCCAAAGTTATCGAGTTGAATCCTGATTTGCTCTTTCTTAAATTCTACAAGTAAACAAGGAAGATGCATTACAATATATTTATAATTGTTAGAGTTTTATTTAAAAATAAAAGCTTTAAATTTTTTATCCACTAAATTTTAGTTATTTAAAAATTTTTATTTTGAAATTTAACGGCTCTTTTCAAAGAGATACAACTATTTGGAAAAAAAAAATTGGTTCGGAAGGAATATGATATTTCTAAAACATCTTAATTTTTCAAAACTATGACGTCTAATCGATAATTCGGATAGAGCCTATAAATACGCTCTGAATCCAATTATTTTAGTATCAATCAAAATACCAATCTTTTTCTCTCCTATTTCTCCTATGATTTGTTTGAGACTCTTTTTTTTGAGATAGAGATCATATCTTTCTCTTCTTCCTTTACCTTTCTTTTTATTAATGGGCATACGAAGGTTCAATCTTTTTTTATGTTAGTACTCTATTTTCTTTATAAATTTATTTAAAATCATATGAACAATAATAGTAATTTCTAGATATTTTGATTCATTTTTTCCAACAATAATTCTATGATGAATGTAGAAAGGTGATGTTAACCATATATTAGGCATGACTTATTCAAATTCCATGAGGAGTTCTACTTTAAATTTTGCAATAATTTTACTAGAAACCTTATCAATCAAGTAAACTAGTTCATCGAAGATTTATACGTTAATTCAACCTTATGAGAGAAAAGTAATTATAGTTCTACCGCTTTCTAATTACATTGAAGGAGCTACAATGACAAATGATGGAGTTGAAGAGGAAGAAGGCATGCCTGGGAGCTTGACGACGAGGGTATCGATTCCTTCCACTGGAACCAACTCATGTGAGGGGACGAAATCTTGATACAGACGCGGACCAGCGGCACCTCTTGTTCCCATCTGAGCCTCCTTTGCTTTGTTCTGAATGAAGACGGAGGCCATGCATGGGGTTTATATATACCTGCGTGAGGGAGGGATTTCCTTAATTTGTGTTGGCAGCTCAATGTCGAATGATGCCTGTCAGGTGGTTTCTTGGGGTTTAGTTGGTTTGAAGTCTGGGTTATTCCTTTTGATTGGGCTTCCATGGAGATGACCTCATGGCATGGGTAAAGGTAGGGGTTCCTTGCTTGCTTTGCACTCTTCTGCTCCAAAGCATTTGTAGTTCTTTCAATAAAATACCATTAGAGCTTTCTAAAAGCATCCTTTTTTTAAAAAAAATTAGATATAGAAGAAATACCAACTGTAGGCTGTTGTGTATGTGGAGTGATTGTTATGATCATGTAACAAAATGGCAGGTTATTGTTATTGTTTGTTTTGCTCAAAACATCGTATGTTATTGTTTTTATTGCTTGATAAAATGACTTATATATCCGATTGTCTTTATATCGGTTTGGATTAATTATGCTCTCAAATCATGAGGAATTGATTTGTATAATAGGTGCAAGAGTGGAGACATACTCTGAAGTATAATATTCTATCTTTATCTATGTGCTAATTGAGTTGTATCTGACTCGAAACCAAAACTATTTAATCTTTTCATCATCAACTCTTTTTGGGCAGTACAATCATATTCCTGAGGCTGGTAAGAGCAAATTTTGTTATCATGAGTTGGTGTCTTTTGCATGCAAAAGATGAAATATCCATTTTTTCATAAATATTTAATTCCCACTGAGTGCATGTTTATGTTTTGATGTAGGCAGATTTATTGAGTGCCTTGAAATTTAAACATTTGCTTCAAAAGGAGTTCTTATAAAGTGCTGTGCTAGGAAGCAATATGTTTCAATAACATATTTATTCTTATAAAGGATTATAAATTTTATATTTACTTCAAAAGGAGTATGTTAACTAAAAGTCTTAAAATTCCTGAAATTGGTGCACTTTGGTTGTAGTGAAGAAAGTCAGTTTTTTTTTTTGGTACTTGAATGAAGAGGACACAAGAACAATGAAGAAACAAGAGAGCACAAGAAATTAGGCTCCTTGGAAGGGGGATACCCTTAGTGTAATGCTGCAAAAGAAGGAAAGAGATGGCGAGAGGGCCTCAGGATGAAGCACTTGAAAATTGGAATAAGTGCCAGCCAACCAATCAGCCACAAAGTTGCCCTCACATAGGACATGCTGAGATCTGAACGAGTCGAATGAATTGCCAACGAGTTGGATATCAATGATCAGAGGAAGCACAGCTACGGTCAGAGAAGGATCGCAGATCTAATTGACAATTGTATTGGAATTGCCTTTCAGCATATTCTGAATTTGTACACTACCGAAGGCGTACTGCTGCTTGCAAGCCTTCCCAAGCCGCTCTCAACTCTGCCATCTCTGATAACATATACCCATCACAAGCATAGCCAGCCTTAAAGGAAGGATGAAATTTAATTTAGACAGTCCAAGGGAAGGGCACCCATAACACCTATTGTAGCATAGAAGCTCATAGAGCTGCTGATGTCCCAATGCCTCAGACCATCTGAAAGCTTCACCAAGCGTAGCCAAATTGATCATAACTTATGCCGCATGGTAGTAGCCGGCTCATGGTGTTAATCAAACAATATATTGTTCATGTAGCTAGGTCCACAACAATCAGCTGCTGTAGGCAATAGTCCAATGCTTTAGGGAAGGACACAGGAAGAAGTCAATACCCACAACGAAGAAGTGGGTGTTGCCAATTCAAATTCTAAAGGACTTTTCTGTATAATAAGTTCCCATATTCGTTTTGCCAAGGGACACTGAGCTAAGATTGCTTAATATCCTTCTTGCATCATCTCGTTTGGGACTGCTCCACAGCTGCACTCGGTACAGAAGTTTTTTTGACAAGGCAAGAATGGTGATGGATGTAGCTTCACGCATACTTCCTTGCACAATTACGAGCAGATGATTTTTTTTTTTGGTAAGAAAGGAAGGAGAGGGGCTTCCAGCGTAGCAACTTTCTCTGGACGTGACTATGAGGGCCCTCTTCCGTCGAGGAATGTTCGATTCGGACAGGCTTTTGCTGGATCCCCACCACAGAGCACTCAAAGTGGCCAGATCCTCCCCATCAGGTCGAGGAATGTTCGATTCGGACAGGCTTTTGCTGGATCCCCACCACAGAGCACTCAAAGTGGCCAGGTCCTCCCCATCAGGTCACGGGGGTTCCCTTCCTCATATGAGTACGTCATCCCGATGCTAAATCGGGCTACTAGCTGGACCGATGGCGGTCCACATGGGCATTCACTCCCTCATTTAATCGAGGTGCATGCATTTCGAACCCCGGTCAATCACATGGAATCCAAAGCCCCGTTCTAACTGGGCTACAACCCGATCGGCATTATGGGCCGATCACTTGATAGCAGAGTCTTATGCTTATTATCTCACAAATAGTTAGATGCTGTTCCTCATCATCCTATCTTGACTAATATCATACTCAAGGAAATAACTATTTTATGTAGTATCTGCCATTCCAGCCCTTCTCTACTTAAGTTTTTAGGATTATCTCCCCCCGTGCACAAAATTTCTCCAAAATATACAAGGCCATTTCAAATAGAAAGAATGATAACAATTCCTCACTTTATTTCATTTTAGGTATCATATACATTTGATAAATAACAAATGCCTCCACTGTCCCAATGGAAACATGCAAACCTTAGTATTTGAAGGTCACATATAATGCTATCACAAGCAAGACCACAACAGCCACAATTAGGTTAACCGGGATCTGCATTGGTTCGGAGAAGGCCAAGCTCGATTCAAGTACCTCAAGCTGCTTCTTATCTTTCTTCTCTTCGATTTGATCCTTCTCTTTCTCTCCCACCTTCTCTGCATCTCTCTTTTCATCTTCTTTTTCTTAGGAACACCATTTGGCCCAACAGATGGTCTTGAAATTGCTTTCTGGTTCATGTCATCTTTGCCAATGCTCGGTTTCGGCTTGCTCCTCGGTTTCTGATCTTTCACTCTGGTTTCTTTGATTTTGGTGGCAGCTTCCATGCTGGTTTCAGTGATGAACTTTGGTAATACCTTCACATAGAGACGTCCATTCTCAAACTTAGCACGGATCTCATTGCAGTCCTCTGGGACTTCGAAGGCACTGCGAAATCGACTCCTTTTGTTGTCTGCAAGAGGACGCTCCCCACTAATACTTAGTTCCCAAAGTCATCAAGTTCAACCCTGATTTGCTCTTTCTTAAATTCTACAAGGAAACAAGGAAGATGAATTACAATATATTCATAATCCTAAAATTAATGCAAAAAGGTTATTTCAAACCATATATTAGGCTGGGCATGACATGTTCAAATTCCATGAGGTTTCTATTAGAAACCTTATTATGTGCAAAGTAAACTACATCGTCAAAATTTATATATTAATTCAATCTTATATGAGAAATGTTGTGGCCAAGGGCTCATGGTTCGGTACGTAAAGTATTGTTAGTTCTGATCCATGGATCTTATGATTTTATCTTTCAAATAAATTTTACGAAGAAAGGATGGTTTCTTCCTATATGAGCAAGAATTTCTTTGACTTACAATCAATATGGGACTGATGTTTTATTCTCCCTTCTACACCACAACAAGAAAAGTAATTATAGTCCGACAACTTTGTAACCGCATTAAAGGACCTACAATGACAACTAATTGAGTTGAAGATAAAAGAAGGCATGCCTGAGAGCCCGATGACAAGTGTATCGATTCCTTCCTCCCGAACAAACTTGTATGAAGGGACAACATCTTCATACACCATCTGACCAGCAGCGGCCTTTGTTTCCATGTGAGCCTCCTTTGCTTTGTTTCCTCTTAGAACTTCTAATGCGCCCGAGTGAATGAAGATGGAGGCCATGCATATGGGGTTTATATATACCAGCATGAGGGAAGGATTTCCTTTGTGTTGTGCTAATCAATATTTAATGATTCCTTCATATGGGGTTAGTTGGTTTGAGGGCTGGGTCATTCCTTTTTGATTGGGCTTCAATGGAGATCACCTCATAGCACGGGTAAAGGTGGATGTTCCTTGTTTGCTTTGCACTCTGTGCACCAAAGAATTTGTCATGCTTTTAGTAAAATACTATCATAGCTTTCTTAAAGATATCAGGTTTTTTAGTAAAACATAAAAGGGATATTAATTACCGAGGGCTCTTATGTATGCAGAGTGATTGTTTGGGTAATGAAATAGGTGCAAGACTGGAGACATACTCTGAAATATTCCGTCTTTGTCTATGTGCTAAATGAATTTATGTTTGCATCTTCCTTGAAACCAGAAACCACTTAATATTTACATTACAATACCCAAGCCCTTTAGAGACTAATACTGTGCTGGGCCTAATCCATTTGGTTAGCCTAGTATGCACACTCGAGCCCCAAAGCCCAAAAATCCGCCAAGCTCAAAAATCAGTCACAAATAAAGGTGGCAATCGAATCAGATCGGATAAGGGTCGAATTAGATATGGGTCAGATCAAAAATTCATCAATCCAAATTCAGTATGTTAATTAAACAAGTCAAAAATTCAGATATGAATCTAACCAGTTTATTAAATGGATAATCCAATTCGATCCGCATAACTCATTCATTAAACAGATTAAGTCAGGTTAAATCGATTAAATATGTTAAGTAGGTTTTAGCGAGTTAAACTGATTAAGTGGGTCCAGTTAAATAAGAAAAAATAGATTAAGTAATTTTAAAAAGATTAAATAAATTTAAATAGATTAAACAGATTATCTGACTTAATCCAATTTGAATATTATATAGATTAAACGGGTCAGATGTCTGAAATCCAACTCCAATCCAAATGTTAAATAGATTAAATGGGTTTAATAGTTTATGATCCGAATTTATTTAGCCCAAAGTCAAATCTGTTTGTGGCAGGCCAAACATTAGTTGGGTTGATGCTTTGGTCTCACGTTGATGGTTAGGTCACATGCTTTGCACGTGATAAAGACAAACTTGGCGTCCACATGCATCGCACGTACAGAGAAAGGTAGACCCCCACCGGGAGTCTCATTTCTTCTTTGACCAGGAGTAGGAGTTTGGCAGATTGAGGAACTGTCTGTTAGCCCCTGTTCAAACCAGTTGATATTTGGCCTCCAAGAGCCGATCAAGTTGGTATTTTCTTCAATTTCTTTCCAAATGCCGGCCACCACTATTGCTGTTGCTGCAGCAATTGGAGGCGAGGTAAAAAGCCCCCAACCCTATCTATTCTTCTTCCCTTGGTCTTCCCCTTCTTGATTGAACATTTACAAGATCAGATTCCGGTAAGAAATTGCCGAAAATATTTGGAAACCCCTCTCTTGTTTCGGCTTCTTTTTTCTATTTTTACCTTTTTTATTAATCATCGGTCGTCGCCGACTTTGCCATCGCTGCAATCCTCACCAAGGCCTTTTTCTGGTTGGTTGCGTCGGTACATGGTGATAGCCAAATTCCAGCCACCGACGAGCGGACTGGAGTTTGGATTTGAATGGGCCAACCTAGCTCTTATTTCAGCCCTTATTTTTGCTTTTTTTTTGGCACCGCCGGCCGATCTCTATCACCCACCATCTTTGCAAGCTATTCCTCAGCTGCCAGCAACCAGCAACAACGGATCGTACTCCTCTATTTTGCACAAAAATAGGAAGAAAAGGGAGAGAGAAAATCTTTCTCTTTCTCTCTCTTCTCTATTTCTTTCTCTTTCTATCCCCTTCTTCTCTCAACTCTTCCAGGGTGCAAATGAATCAGATCGGACCAGATCATTAGTGACTCTAATCCAATCCCATTTTTTGATCAGATCCTAATGTTGGATTTAGATTCAATCTAATAAAAGATAGGTCGAATTAGATTGGATCCATGGCCTAAAATTTTGACCCAACTGGTCATTTGGGTCAGGTCAGGCCTATATAAAACCCAGTCGTAACTTAAAAAATTTGAGTCCAAATCAAATCCGGGTTAGTCCAGATGCTTGTACTTCTCATTTAATTAACTCATAGTTGGAATTAGCCAAGTTATTGCAACAAACATATAGACAATACTTTGATAATGAATAAGTAATACAAGTGTGAAAATATTATATGTTCAATAGATCTATAGAAACGGAAATGCTTAAGCTCCCAATCACTTTATAAATTATCAAACTTCTCTTTTAAAAAAGATCGTACTGCTTATGACTTTATATATTGTTGACTAGATGATCGAGTATATTAGAGAACAAAATAAATTCAAATGACTAGTGTTTTCCGATTGAGATGCAACATTTACAATCAATATAACATAAGATTCACCGATAGTTGCAATTTGGACTCCCTCCACCTTTCTTTCTTCTACCTTGATCTCTTTCTTCATCATCTGCTACCACATAGCCAACTACTATTAACCATATAAAATAGACAATAAACAATATTGCCCTCAATACAAATTAAGATATAAAAATAATTTTAAACATATTTTATGTTAAAGATATTGCTTAAACAAGTTTTAAACTACAGCTTTGAGTTTCCAAAGTTAAATAGGAAAAATCTATGCTTGATTAAAAAAAAAGGAGGAAACCAAGCATTGCAGATATGACCCCTTGCCCATTCTTGGTCTCCTTAACTTTAAGCAATGCCTCTTGGTCAGGATCATTATCTAACCCCAAAGGATCAAATGGACCTCCTGGGTGCGGCTTGTCCTCCAAACTTTATAGAACCGCAAAAAGAAATAATCAAGTAGCTCTCATTGAAGTAATTTGACAACTAACAGAAGAATTTAAAGGTCCCACACATGCAAATATTATGATTGTATCATATTGTAACATATCCTATATATAGAGACCATCAAAAAGTACTACACATATACCTAGGCTTGCAAATGGGTCGGGTCGGGTCGGATCGGGTCCTAAGTGATACCAATCCGACCCGATTTCTTAATCGGGTCTTGCTATTGGACCCATACCCATCCCGATAAAAAATCGGATCGGGTCGGATCCATGGCCGAATTTATTGACCCATTGGATCATTCAGGTCAGATCGGGTCCATATATAATCCGGCCCCAATCCATGAAATACGGATCCGATTCGGATCAGGTCGGGTCGGGTTACGGATTTAATTTATTTGAAACTTACCATCAGTGAATACTAATACTAGATGACAACTAAGAAAGGTCTCTTTCTTTTTTTCCTCCAATCCTCCAACGATAATTTCTAATAATTAATTGTATTGGATAGCAGAGGAAAACAAGCAGTTTTTGAGAAGAGTCAAGATTTCAGAAATCCACATAAAAGAAAAAGATAAAAAAAATAAATTTATATAGTGATATAATTGTTCCAATCTAAAACATCATACAAGAGGAATACTTGTATATAATTAAAAATAAGATTGTATATACTATGGATGACACAATATCTATGCACATTAGAGTATGCTCTGAAATTTTTTAAAGTCAACAAAATGAATTGAAATTCAAAAAGTCCTCTTGCTTTTGTACCTCATGGCATAGTAAACATAAATCAGAAGGTTTAAAAAATTGAGCCCAGCAAGAAGCCAGAAGAAGTAGTCGAGATGTCCTTCATTTAAATTATCAGAAATCTATCCAATCTTTCCTCTTCGGATTGTTATAGATATTATAACAGTCAAAATAAAGAACTGAAGGTTTGAAAACTTTTAGTTTTGAAGATTTTTAGTTTGGAAATCGGATGGGGAAGATCGAAGGGTTTAAAAATTTTGG
>KE504823.1:304039-332662 GCA_000441515.1 Elaeis oleifera
ATAGATATTATAACAGTCAAAATAAAGAACTGAAGGGTTTGAAAACTTTTAGTTTTGAAGATTTTTAGTTTGGAAATCGGATGGGGAAGATCGAAGGGTTTAAAAATTTTGGTTCAAGCCCAAACCCCTATTTGGGTGAGTCACTCTAATTAGGTTTGGGTTCTATATTTGGGTCCGGGTCGGGTCGGGTCGAGTCGGGTCAGGTCCAAATTCAAAAAATTCAGACCTGACCCGAAAAAGGGAACGGATCTAATTTTTGAACTCGATCCGGCTCTATGGGTCTTTTAAATGGGTTCAGGTCGGGTCTAATCAAATCGGATCGGGACGGATCATAGATCAACCCAACCCATTTGCAGCCTTACATATAGCATATAACTTAACCTAATTATGATAAGCAAGGTATTGGATGCTTGGCCAAGCAATCAAACTAAAACATTATGTTAGATAAGATTACCCATGCCCATATCTTGTATTGTACCCTAAATCCAATAAAAGAACACATATCAATCTCTATGAAGTCCATCTCAATCCTCTACTTGTTGGTATGGTCCCTCCTCAATGGGACCCACCACTTAAACAAACAAAAAAAGGCTCGCTTGGAATATGGGTAGCGTGCGGAAATGCACGAAGACCAGCGTGGAAACCAGTGTGGGACATGCGGAAGAGGCTTAGCATGGTGAAAACAAAAGTGGCATGGAAACACGGTGTAATGTGGAAAAAGAGTCCGTAAAGGACTCTAGCCTTTGTCCTATAAAAAGAAGGGCCCCGTGGACATGTGAAAATGTGAATAGAATGTAAGAAAAGAAAAAGGGGCTGTGAGGAGACCGTAAGCCACCAAAAAGAGGAAGAGAAAAGAAGAGAGGCTTGGAGAGGGTGCTTCATTCAAGAAAGAAAATTGGAGAACGTCGATTGCAGGAGTTCGCTCAATCTCAAATTAGAGTTATTCCATTGAGGAGAGTTCTTCTAAAGATTTATTTAATCTTTGGATTTCTTTTTCTTATATCAGAAGCAGTGTTCCCGACGTAGTGTCTGAAAAAATTTTATGTACTCCAAACTATTATTATTATGGTAGAAGCTCCTTCTTACTCTATTCTTTGTGTGGACGTAGACTTCGGCCAAACCATAGAAAAATTTGGTATTTTTGTGATTACTATAATTCTTTATCTTTGTCATTAGTGTGGTTTTTATTTATTTATTATCTTTCAAATACTCACGATCCCAATAAGTGGTATCAGAGCCAGATTCCACCAAATCCAAAGTACTAAAGAAAAAGTTGAGATGCTAATAGATGGAAAACCGATTTTCGTTGGGCACTATGATCAAGTTGCCGTTAACCAACTACTCGACCGATTTGGAAGTCTTGCATGGAAGATCTTCTTTACTGCAAAGATCTTCACGATCCAATTGAGGGAGGGAGTTATTGCTCAGCCTGATAAGATATCAGACAAAGAATGGGAGAACTTGAATCGCAAAATTATTAGACTCATTCGGTAGTGGATTGATGATAGCATCTTCCACCATATTTCAATGGACGTTAATGCCTATAGCCTCTGATTGAAACTAAAAGCCTATACGAGAGAAAGACGGTGCAGAATAAATGTTCGTAATTTGCAAACTGGTAAACATAAAATATAAGGGGGAGGCTTCCGTGGTGGAGCATCTAAGCAACTTTCAGAACATGGTGAACCAACTCGTCGTGATGAAGATGGTGTTAGGTGAGGAGCTCCAAGTCCTACTGTTGTGGAGTTCTTTGCCCTTCAGTTGGGAGACTCTGGTGGTGTCTCTAAGCAATTTTCATCGGAGGATTTGATAGCCTTGGTGATGGTGAAAGACTGTATGCTTAATCAGGAGGTCAGAAGGAAGGAGCAAGGGGTCTCGAACCATAATGAGACCCTCATCATAGAAAGAAAGGAAGAAGCAAGCATAGAGACTCTCAATCTAACTTTGATGGCTGCGCTAAATCACGGGGAGATCTCAGTCCCGAAGTGGCAGATGTTACAACTGTGGCAAATGGGACCACTTTAAGAAGATTGCTGATAATTGAAGAAGGAGAAGCTGAAGAATAAATCAGACGGTGATTCCAGCTCGAACAACGAGACGATAGCAGTAGCTTTAGGTGGAGAGGAGATTATTGTTTGTGGCACAACAAATGATGATCTTGCAAGTACTAGTGGCCAAGACTCTATTTGGGTGATTTATTCGACCACTTCATATCATATTACAACGAGATGAAAATTATTTTCATCTTATCGTTCTAGTGACTTTGGAACGATAAAGATGGAGAATGATGAAGAATCAAAAATCCTTGATACCAGAGATATTGTGCTGATCACAAGCTTGGGGTATAGGCTAGCATTGAAGAATATTCGATATATACCAGATATTCGTCTGAATCTATTGTTGATAAGGGATATTAGACAAGGAGGGCTACTACAGTGTGTTTGGAGACGATAAGTGGAAGCTGACAAAAAAATCACTAGTAGTAACTAGAGATATCAAGTAAGGCTCTCTCTACTTCATGCAAGCCAAACTCATTAAGAGGAAGATGAATGCAGCGAAGAATCTTCCACCTCAGAATTGTGGCATTGGTGACTGGGACATATAAGCCAAAAGAGGATGTCAATTTTGGCCAAGAAGCATGCTCTTCCTATGAATGGTTTTGAATTGAAGACATGTGAAAGTTGCTTGATGGATAAGCAAACTTAAGTTTTTTTTAGAATCTTTTTTCTAAAAGAAGAACTGATGCATTAAATCTTATTCATAGTGATGTTTGTTTTATGAGTGATAAATTTTGGTGGATGCTCTTACTTTATGACTTTTATTGATGATCATTCTTGAAAAGTTTAGTCATATGCTTTAAAAATGAATGACCAGATGTTTGATGTATTCAAGCAATTTCACATCTCTACTGAAAAGAGACTGAGCGAAAGCTGAAGTACATACGGACGGACAACGGAGCTGAATATAGGGGTTCTTTCAAAAAATACTGTCAACAGAATGGCATCAAATTAGAGAAGATGGTACCTAAGATGCTACAATAGAATTGAGTTGCTGAGAGAATAAACAGGATGATCTGCGAGAGGATCAAGAGCATGCTCTCTCACACTAAACTATCGAAGGTATTTTGGAGAGAGGTATTGATGACTGCAGTCTATGTTATTAATCTTTCTCCTTTCTATGCTCTTGAAGGTGATATATCATAGAGAGTATGGTTAGAGAAAATTATTTCTTATGATTATTTGAAAGTTTTTGGATGCAAAGTATTTGTGTATATTTTCAAAGATGAGAGGTCCAAACTAGATGCCAAGGCGAAGCAGTGTATATTTTTGGGCTACGGTGAGGATGAAAAGTTTGGCTACTGATTGTGAGATCTTGTGGAGCAAAAGATCATGCGTAGCCATGATATTATTTTCTGGAAGGATTAGACGATCGATGACTTTGAGAAGTCTAATAAGCCTAAGTTGACCCCGAGCAGCCCTGTAGACTTATGCCCAGATACTTCTTTGAGGTGTCTTGATGATGGGAGAGCAATTGCAGATGACAGTACAGATGACAGTCATGAGATTGAGGAGAGTGTGGATGGTATTCAGACTGAGCCGCATGCTAAACCACTTGCATAGGAGGTCCGGAGGTCCACCAGAGAGCGGAGGCCGTCTATGAGATACCCACCATAGGATTACGTACTGTTGATGGATGCGGGAGAGCCTAAGTCTTACTCTGAAGCCATGGAGCATCAGCATAGTGAGGAGTGGTTGAAAGCAATGAAGGAGCATGGATGTTGTAGGCTTGATGGAACCTCCCATATAAGTCGGGAGAGGGGGAGATTTATTAGTATAGTCTCTCCTCAATGGGACCCACCACTTAAACAAATAAAAAAAGGCTAACGTGGAACATGGGTAGTGCACGAGAATGTGCAGAGACTTGCACAGGACGTGCGGAAGTGGCTTAGCACGATGAAAATCAAAGCGGTACAGAAACATTATGTAACGCAGAAAAAGAGTTCGTAAAGGACTCTGGCCTTTGTCTTATAAAAAGCAAGGCCTTGTGGATGTGTGAAAATATGAATAGAACGTGAGAAAGAAAAAAGAGTTGTGAAGAGACTGTGAGCCACCAAAAGGAGAGAGGGAGAGAGAAGAAGAGAGGCTTGGAGAGGGTGCTTCGTTCAAGAAAGAAAATTGGAGAATATCAATTGGAGGAGTTCGCTTGGCCTCAGATTAGAGTTATTCCATCAAGAAGGATTCTTTTGAAGGTTTGTTTAATCTTTAGATTTTTTTCTTTTTGTATCAAAAGTAGTATTTCCAATATAGTGTGGAAAAATTTGGTATTTTTGTGATTGCTGTAATTTCTCTGTATCTGTCGTTAGCGTAGTTTTTGTTCTATTTATTATCTTTCAAGAACTCACAATCCCAATACTACTATAGGTCCTCAGCGTTAGGGACAAATTTCAGCTATCTATACTTACTATGGTTGGTTCTGCCAAGATTCATTGATACCAAGATATATAACAGATTAACACATAATAGAAATGTAAATACTGCACATCAGATCTCAAAATCTCGCTTGCTGCAAAATATTTCCAATGCTGTGCAAAAATTACTATCAAGCAAGCTCACTTGATACCTTTGTGTATTAAAAGCCATCTAGCGCGTTTGTGAGATGCACAAGAAACATCAACTAGTACATTATAAAAAGAATTTAAAAGAAAAGGAAGAACTTGTAACAAAACGCAATATTGTATAAGGCTTCCATCACAATAAATTGAAATGTTAAATGGCAAACCAAGCCCATGTTTGCAGACAGTTGGTACATTTGACATGATAGCTCGCCATTCTCCACACCAAACTGGGGAGAAACACCAACTTTTATACATACAAACAGAAAGAGGAGCACGCGCTGGAGTAGTATGATTGAGATCAAAACAAAAATAAATAAATAAACATAAATTAACAATATATGAGAGTATTGATTGATGCTAAAGCTGAAAACCTTAATGTTCATAATGTGTTAAATGGACATTTTGCTGCAGTTGGCAGAGGTAAGGATCCTTTTATCCGGACTGAAAGGAAATATGGATGTTTTGGGGAAATAAAAAGAACCCTGTCCTTTGTTTGATTGCCATTTAACTATAGATTTTTGCCCAAGTAGCCATTATCAATTAGTCCGTTATATACAATATATATACACCTACATGAGGCGAGAAACCCCTTATTGCATAGCAAACACCTCCAATGATAGTGGCAGCATAAACAACTATATCTGAATTAATTGTTCATTAAAACATAAAAAAGGGCAGGAAAATCTCATCTTAGCAACCGGATTTTGCAAACAAAAATATAATATCATTTATATGCCTTTCACTTTACCAAAGAAACAACGATCAAGCTACTTGTATCTAACACAATAACCTCTAGCCAACTAGTTACACTACCAAGAACTTTTAAGATAAATTTATTAAAGAAAATAGCTCTAGATCAAAATTCCAAACAACCAAGAACTTTTAAGATAAAGTTGCAGAAGAAAATAGCTCTAGATCAAAATTCAAAACAATCTTCAGCAAAAATAACTAATAAATTAGTCCTTAAATAAGCATATAACATTAAGGTCCATATATCTAGACGATCAAAACAGTTATCAAGCATATATTGCAAGTCTTTAAAGTCCCAAAATTAGCAAAGTCATACCACAATGCTGATGGACTTGATAGAAAATATTTGCAAAAAAATCCCCTTTTCACTTAGATGTATAGTTAATTATGCATAAAAGTTATAATATTCTTAACAATGTAAATATAATAATGAAGATGATCATTACCAGCATAAGATAATCATTAGTATTAATAATAATAGCCATTTATAATCTTCAACCTTGCATTTCCTATGAGGAGGGCTATTCACGTATGGAAAATAAGAAATTAAAATTATAAAATTTTAGTGCACTAGTATAGGAAAAGTTTATGGATGTTATAGAAATTGATCCCGTAAGAGAGGCAAGGTGTCTCAAAGCCAGTCCTGTATGCATTTAAATGCCTCAACTATATCTGTGGATAGGCTACTATGAAAATCATCCAAAATCTTGCCATCAATACTGAAAGTAGATTCAGATGCAATGGTAGAGACAAGAATTGCTAAAATATCAAGAACCATCCTAGACAATATTGAATATATTTTGATTTATTGAGTCTTCAATAGTCTAAAATATCAAAATTTTGATTCTCAAAGGATGAACCATCTCAAAAGAAGTACATTGTATGTCATTTTTGTAGTAATATTGACTTTTGTTTTAATGCAGATGTCTAAATTAGAGATCTATTTGGAAAAGATTAGAGATCATAAAATGCCTTCTTTTCCAAATAGATCTCTAATTCTAACTTAGATGGTTGGACAATTGTTTGTACATCACAAGCCATTTTTACTAGTAATATTGACTTATATTTTAGTGTAGATATTAATTATAAATCATAAAATACCTTCTCTTCCAAATGGGTCTCTAATTCTAACTTAGATTGTTGGATAAATTCTTCATAGTCTTGTATAGAAAGACTCTCATCTTCTCTACCTCGAGATGTAGACACCATCTCCTCCGCTTGAATATGAGAACCATATATGCTTTATAAAATTATATAATCATCAAAAATTTTTGAAGAATATTATATAATTTCTTGATCTCAAATAAAGTATGATCACCATATATAGAATTTTAAAAGCAATACTTAATAAGCTTCATCTTATTCTTGGATCAAGACAATCACTATAGCAAAAATATGAAAGCATTCTTTCCAATACTTGTCAAATATTTCTTACATTTTAGGTTCAATATTATCACAACTGTATTTGAACTCCTATATTCTTAAGTCAAAGCTATCTATATTATCTAGATTTTATAGAAATACTTGCAGTTGAATTTTTTTATTTGTGAAAAAATTTCAGTTATATAATGTAAAATCTTTTGTTTGATAAACATATAATGAAAATCTTTAAAAAGTTATAATAGTGCCTTGAAGTTAATCTTCTTCAGTTGATAATTTTTAAAATTAAGATCCTAAGCCTCAAGTCAAATAAATATATCCTTGAATTATATAGCATCATCTAACATAAGATATATAGAATTTCAACGAGCAAGTACATCAATGCATATCCTTTTCTCACCATTTATTTTTCATTATGTGAGGATCTATGGAAATGTGTATTTAGTTTTACATCGATTGTTCGCTGAAAAGATCTTGGATACTTATACAAGACTAAAAAAATTAATAATACTTTCTAGCTAACCTTTTTAAGTAGGATCCTAGATTATGACAAATAGTATCAAAGCCGACCTAGTCTATAATCTATATGAACTAGAGGACACTGTAGTATGGGTTTATTGGGATTGACCATGAGGCGATCGTGGTGCTTATGAATGGATGCATAAATTTGAATCCTGATGAAGATGCGAGAACCTAAGGAGAAAATATGTGAGGATCTGTGTAGGCATGTATTTTATCCTATATCAGTTATGTATTGGAAAGATCTTAACTGTTTATACAGGATTAAGAATTTAAATAATATCTTTCAGATAGCTTTTTTAGGTGAGATCTTGGATTGTGATAAATTATTTGAAAATAGCCATAAATATTTCCAACCTTGCTGGAGATGATTTTATATATTTAACAAACTCACAAATCCTATCAATAGCACTCTCCACTGCATTCAATCCATACTTTACAATTAAATTAGGAATATATGGATAAGAGTACATATAAAGAACCTACCAACCAAAAGTAAATTTTTCTAGATCATCTTTGAAGTTTCATGGCCTTAATTGCATTTGCTGATAAATTATAAAGGATGATTCAACCCAACCTTTTTCAATATTCCATGATAAACTTTTTAAGTTTTCAATCATTAGTGATGTAAAGTGCAGTAAGACATCTATATCCCAATGTTTGATTTAATATCCACATATCAGATGTTAAGTTAATTCTTGCACAGTTTGCCTTAAATAACTCATCCAGTCTTCTTTTCCCTTTTCATATGCTTAAAGCAATCAGATGCCAACATTGTCCTTGAAATAATATGAAATTCAGGTCTAAGGTTCTTAACAAATATTCAAAAAGCTGGATGTTCAACTGTGGTAAATGGCAACTCTTATCAAATTATCATTCTTACAAGGTTCTCATAGTTTCTCTTTTGATCAAATAAACAGGGAGTTAACTCATTCAATGCAACATAATTTTTGAAGTTATATTATCTATTAACAATTTTGCCTCCCATCAATATTTTTTTTTGACTTACAATTCTTTATATGTTTATAGAGATGACTTATCCATTTTTAGGATCGATTGAAAAATAAATTGACAGTAATTATATTTAGCCTTGTCTTTTTGATTTTCTATCTCAGTATAATAATTCCATATCTTCGACCTTCTTTTTTTGCTCACTTTGGAGTTAATTTTATGATAGGGCTTTATAGCTTGTGAACTACTATAACTAAATGCATTTGAAACTTTAGCCATATTTTCATTGCTACCCATCATAGATATAAACCTATTTCACATAGAATTTAATAAAAATGCATAAGCATGAAATGCAACTAAATAAGATCTTTAAAATAAGTCAACCAAGTTCTCCAACTTTAAAATATACAAACCTAATTTCAAACATAACCATTTGTATCCAAAAATAGTTCATCAAAATGCAAATATGTAACTACATCATAAACATTTCAAGATTCAATAATATCTAATACAATAATATCTAATACGATCCTATATAACTATTCACATCACTAAATCTCCTAATTCCCTAAAAATGTTAGAGATAAAATATTAGTCTAATAGTAAGAATCCCTATAAAATATTTGAATGAATGATAAAGGGACTCAAGTCACCATACAAGCATGTAATCAACAGAAGAATAAATAATGAGTGATAGCAACCCACCATACAAGTATATAAACAAATAAATAAAAGTAAAGTGTCATTGCCTTAAAGTTACGCAATCATAGCAATAATCAAATTCTCAAGTTCACTTTTAATTCAAAGAATTTCAACCTCCTCTACAGCTCATTCAAATTTGAACCGAAATGGCTAAATAATAATAGAAATAACACAAAAAAAGGAGACAAATAAAGAAAACTAGCAAACAGTCAAGATTTTTGAGAAAGAGAAAATCAAAATTTTAATTCTAAACCAAAGAATTTGACATTTGCAGTAATTAACTCTTTTAAATTTGAACCATTATTTGAGCTAAATAATAAAAGATCTAAAATTGAATAATGGTGTTGTCTAGCTCGATCTAGTTTTGCAATTAGAAATCAAAGGGGGAGACTCCATTTTAAATCAGTCAAATAGAAAGAATGCCAACAATGTCTCACTTTATTTCCTTTTAGGTATCATATGCATTTGATAAACCACAGATGCCAGCAATGTCCCAATGGAAGCATGCAAATCTTAGTTTTTGGAGGTCATGTACAATGCCATCACAACCAAGATCACAACGCCCACAATTATGTTAACCAGGAGCTGCATGGGCTTGGAGAAGCCCAAGCCCGATTCAAGTACCTTAAGCTTCTCCTTATCTTTCTTCTCTTCGGTTTGATCCTTCCCTTTCTCTCCTACCTTCTCTTCATCTTTCTTTGATCGATCAGTTTGGCTTCCTTTACATCTTCTTGTTCTTAGGAACAATCATGTCATCTTTACCAGTGCTCGGTTTCGGCGTCTTGGGTTGCTGAGTTTGTATAGACTGATCTTTTACGGTGGTTTCTTTATTTTGATGGCAACTTTTGCACTTGGAAGCATTTTCACTTCGAGACGCCCTTTCTCAAACTTAGAACGGATCTCATTGCAGCCCTCTAATTGGAAGTCCTTGCGAAATCGACTCCATCGGTTGTCTGCAAGAGGATGCTCCCCCTAATTCTCAGATTCTCAAAGTTCTCAAAGTAAACGCTGATTTCCTGTGTCTTAAATTCTACAATTAAACAAGGAAGATGCATTACAACATATTCATAATCCTGTAATTCATGCAAAAAGTTATTTAAACTATATATTGGGCATGGCTTATTCGAATTCCATGACGACTTCTACTTTAAATTTGCAATGTTTCTATCAGAAACCTCATCATTATTTGTACAAAGTAAACTAGTTCATTGAAGCTTTATATATTAATTAAACTTTATATGAAAATAGTTGTGGTGCAGGTGGGAGGGTGTCAATAGTCTCATATTGATTGTGAGTTAAGAGAGACTCTGCCTTACATAAAATGGGACCTTCTCTTTCACGTGAGGTATCTTTTAATTGGCAACTAAAGACCGAATCAGATATGAGTCCTTGATCGTAATAAGAACTAATTATAATTCTATAGCTTTCTAAATGCATCGAAGGACCTATGATGACAACTTATTGAATCGAAGAGAAAGAAGGCCATGCCTGAGAGCTCGATGATGAGGGTATCGATCCCTTCCTCTTTAACCACCTTGTGTGAAGGGACGAAATCTTGGTACACAAGTTGACCAGCGGCAGCCTTTGTTTCCATGTGAGCCTCCTTTGCTTTGTTCTAATGCGCTCGAGGGATGAAGATGGAGGCCATGCATGCATGAGGCTTATATGTATACCTGCACGACGGAGGGATTTCCTTTGCGTTGAATTATTCCTTCATGCATTTTCTTGGGGTTTAGTTGGTCTGAAGGCTGGGTTATTCCTTTTTTTTATTGGGATTCTATGGAGATCACCCCATAGCATGGGTAAGGTGGATGTTCTTTGTTTGCTTTGCACTGTATGCTTCAAAGGATCTGTCATACTTTAAGTAAAATGCACTTAATTATAGCTTCCTAAAAGATATCAGTTTGTCTTTAATAAAAATAAAGCGATGTGAAGTACTGTAGGCTGGAATGTATTGTATGGTGATGATCATGTCATGAAATGGCAGGTCCTTGCTATTGTTTGTTTTGTTCAAAAACATCGCTATTATTTGTTACTGCTTGATAAAATGACTTAGCTGATTGTCTTCATATTGGTTTGGATTTTGTTCTTAAATCATGCGGAATTGTATTGAACTCGGTGGTTCCAGTCCATGCTTCCCATGTTTCACTTAATAGTTCAAGATTATTAAAGATAAGTTTGAATTTAAAGTGTTGTGACTATACCAACAATTCTTGACGTGTCAAATTAGTCCCTTTTTTTGTTCCTTGACTCACAACTGTATCCGGTTGCTTGGGCAATGAAAAAGGTGTAAGATTGGAGACATACACTTATAAAATGTTCTTATCTTAATCTTTACATCACCAATTCTTTTTGGGCAGTATAATTATATTTGTGGGTCAGTAACTGCAAATTTGTTATGAGTGGGTCTCTTTTGCATACGAAATATGAAATATTTTTAGCAATCTGAGCCCTTTAGGCCAGTAAACTGAAATATAAAAAGAAAGCATGCAGCATTCGTTGAAGGCACGAGGAGGTCTCTTGCATTCTGTGGTTCCCACTAGGGAGAGCAGCCGAAAAGTCACACCACTCTAGCGTATGTGCTGGGCTCGCGCTTTTTTTTTTCTTCTTTTTTTTTGATACAAGTGGGTGCTTATGCTACTCTAATGTGCAAACATCTCAAAAATTAAAAATAAAAAGATCTTGTAGGACTCGCGAACAAGTCTCATTTTATCACCAAGTTCAGTCTCCGATATACTCAGCAATATAAGATACGATCTAGTCAATGACGTTATTCGCCTCCTGGAAGATATGCTGAACAGACACCATGACAGAACCATGAAAGAAAGTCCAAATATCATGGAGGAGCAGATGAGCCTCTAGCTACTCTGTATCCTCTCAAATCCAGCCAATGACGGTAGGCTCAGGCCTTTAGTACACCAAAGTACCAAATGCAAGGCCCCATAAGGAGAAATTTTAGATACACCATCATGTCACTTAGCAGAAATAGAGGAACATAGGTCCATCATAACACTCAGAAAATCCTCAAATTCTCATCTATTTATATTTCTCACCCATGGCACCTATAGCAGCATGTACTATTAGTATTCAGACAACCATGTTGAAAGACTAGCTCCAGGGAGAGGTTTTGATGCAACCCTCCTGTAGTGGCACTGTTTCTTGATGCATTTGTTCAAATGTGAAATTCTTTGTCCACTATAGGCAGTGTAGAAAATTCGATGTGGAGCACACTGTTTTATGTGATTAATTCATGTAGTCATCGTTTTCCAACGCATATTTAATATCTGCAGTTCCACTTTTTTGTTTGAAAATTTTGAATGATGAAAACATTCCTATCCTTTATAAAAATTATGGTATCTTATGTCCATATTATGACATCCTGCATCCAGAAAATCATAATTTTGATGCAGGATTTTATAATATACCACAGGATGTCATAATTTTTCTAAGAATAGGAGTATTTTATTATTCAAAATTTTCAAATGAAAAAGCGGAACTGCAGGCATTAAATGTATTTAGAAAGTGGTTGGATAAAATGCCCTTCTATATTATGACGTTCTAGGCGATATTATGATATCCTGGACAATATTATGACATCCTGCATGCAGGAAGTTATAATTTGACGCAAGATGTTATAATATACTATAGAATGTCATAACTTTCTGGATCATGTTATGATATTCTATGTGTAGGAAGTCATAATATGCTACAGGATGTCATAATTTTTCAAAAGTATGGATATTTTTGTCATGCAAAATTTTTAAAATTAAAATAAACTGTAGGCATTAAATGCATATTGGAAAGCAATGGCTACATAAACCAATCACATAAAACGTGCACTCCATGTCAGATTTTCTACACCGCCTGTGGTACACAAAAAATTTCTCTTAATCAAACACTTGCAACCCCTTGTAGATTGATTGGTTGCATGATAGATCCAAGAATGCAGAATCCATCCATCTCATGGCCTTTCTCAGATTAGGCTTTGGAATCTTTTTCAGACTCTTCACAGATTGAAGGACTACTCTCTAGTCTCCTCTGATGACTACTGGAGATTTGGAATTTAGTAAACAAGAGATGGATGGGATCGTGGAAGTTAATTAATTCATGTCATACACATTTGTCTTGTTTGAAACTATGAGAGTTAGGTTTGTGTCAATTAATTAATGATGCTCATCAAAAGTATACATGTAGTCCAAGATATGAGCATGTAACGAAATGGCAGTTAATTATTATTATTTATTTTGTTCAACAACATTGTTCGCTATTGTTTGTTACTGCTTGATAGAATGATCATATCTGACTATATCTGATCGTCTTTATATTGTCAAGAGGTCGAATGACTCGGATGATTGGGTTAACTTCATGCCTGCATACTTAAGATATTGTCCGTTTTGGCTTATGACCATCTTAAGTTTTAGTGGAGCTTGATCATTTAGAGTCTTGTGGTTTTGCCTTTTAAAAGGCACCAATCTATATAAGCTATACTCCCTTTTGATTCATAATTGATGTGGGACTAAAGATGCCCTCTCTACACCACAATATAGCCCCCAATCAAGGAGAAGTATGTGCACCAATGTTGCGGTCAAGGGTCAAGGGATTGAATGGCTTGGATGGTTGAGTTGACTCCGCACCTATATACATGAGGTATTGTCCACTTTGGCTTATGACCATCTTTAGGCTTCAGTGGGTCTTAGGCTTCAGTGGACCTTGGTTCTTTTAAAAGATACCTCACGTGGGAGAAAAGGTTTCAATCCATATAAGCCATACTTTCTCTTGACTCATAACTGATGTGGGACTAAAGCACATACATGAGGTATTATTTGCTTTGGCTTATGACTATTTTTAGGCTTTAGTGGACTTTGGTCATTTAGAGTCTCACGGTTTTGCCCTTTAAAAGACACGTCACGTAGAAGAGAAGGTTCCAATGTAAGACTAAAGATGCCCTTCCTATAGCCCCTCAGTCAAGGGATAGTGTGTGCATATAGGCATGAGACTTTTTTCACAGACAATGCCAATGTTGCGGTCAAGGGTTAACGGGTTGAATGGTTCGGATGGTTGGGTTGACTCCGCACCCATATATGTGAGGTATTGTCTGCTTTGGCTCATAACCATCTTTAGACTTCAGTGGGCCTTGGTCATTTAGAGCCTCAAAATTTTACCTTTAAAAGGTGTCTCATGTAGGGAAAAAGTTTCAATCCATATAAGTTATACTCCCTCTTAACTCATAACCGATGTGGAGTAAACTCGCATATATGAGGTATTGTCCACTTTGGCTTATGACTATCTTTAGACTTCAGTGGGCTTTGATCATTTAGAGCCTCATGATTTTGTCCTTTAAAAGATGATTCACATGGGAGAGAAGGTTCCAATCTATATAAGTCATACTCTCTCTTGACTCATAACTGATATGGAACTAAAGATACGTTTCCCATTACCACAACACTTCTCATGTTTCACTTGTCATATCAAGACTATCTGTTAGTATTTCATGAATATTAACGATAAATCTGAATTTAATGTGTGGTGATTATACCAACAATTCTAGACTAGTCAAATTAGTCAGTTTGTTTGTTCCTTGACTCCTTTCACTTTATTGCAGTTGCTTGGGCAATGAAATAGATGGGAGATTGGAGACATACTCTAAAATATTCTATCTGTACCTATGTGCCAATTTAATCTATCATGGCATCTCCCTTGGAACTGGAAACTACTTAATCTTTACATTGTAATACCCAAGCCCTGTAGGGCCCGACAGTGTGCTGGGCTTGGTTCATTTGGCCGGCCTAATATGCACAGTCTACCTCCAAAAATCAGCCATAGGATGGCAATCAGATTGGATCAGATGTGAATCGGATTAAAAATTCATTAATCCAAACTTAATCTATTTTTCAACAAATCAAAAATTTAGATATGACTCCAACCCATTTATTAAATAGATGACCCGATCCAACCTGCATTCTTTATTTATTAAATAGATCAAATCAAGTTAAATAGGTTAAAAGGGTTGGATTAAATAAGAAAAAATAGATTAAATAAATTTCAAACGGGTTAAATACGTTAAGTGGACTGTAGGTTGGGTTAAATAGGACAAAATAATCTTAAATTTTAAACAGATTAAGTAGATCTTAAATATATTAAATAGATAAATCAGATTATCTGATTTTATTCAAATTAAATATTAAATAGATTAAATAGATTAGATAAATTAATGTCTGAAATTCATATCTAATTCTGATGTTAAATAAATTGATTTGTTTATGATCCGAATCTTTTTTAGCTCAAATCCAACTCTACTTGTGGCAGGTCGAACACGAATCAGTTGATGGGTTGGATCAAATTTTGCTAGCCTCAACCGCAGCTAGATTTAAATAATTATAAAAAACCCGAGCACGTGCTTAACATATTGCAGGGACAGACTTGGCATGCACGTGCATCATACATATAAAAGAAAGAGAAGCATTTTCAGCCTCCACCGTCGATCTTTGGCCTGCAAGAGTCGATCAAGACCTTTTTTTTTCTTACTTTTTCTTCCCAAATGCCAACCACCACTATTGTCGTGGCTGCGGTCAAAACTCGTCGGAGGCGAGATAAGAAGCCCCCGATCCTTCTATTCTTCTTCCCCTAGTCTTCCTTCTCTTGATTGAGTGTTCACAACCCCAGATTTTGGCAATTAATCACCGAAAAATGATTGGAAACTGCAGCCCTTGTTTCGGTTTCTTTTCCCTATTTTTCCTTTTTTTTCAATCATCGACTGCCACCGACGTTGCCGTTGTCGCAATCCTCACTGACGCCTTTTTCTGGTCGGTTGCTCTGGTACATGGCCATGGCCGAATTCTAGTTGCTAATGAGCAGACTGGAGTCCCCTGTTTCAGCTCGTGTTTTGCTTCCTTTTTAGCACCGCCCGCCGCTCTCCATTGCCCACCATCGCTACAAGCTATTCCTCGGTCATCAGCCACTGGCAGCCAGCCATCACGCTCCTCTTCCACCATTTCAATTAAAAAAAGGAAAAAGGGAGAGGGAAGAATATGTCCTTCTCTCTCTACCATTTCTCTCTCTCTCATTAGGGGTGGAGTTGAATCTGGTCATGAGCAACCCTGACCAAATTCGGTTCCTTCGTCACATCTCAATATTGAAACTAGACTCAACTCAATAGAAGATAGGGTCGGGTTGGATTGTGTCAAGTCCATGGTCAAAATTTTTGACTCAACGGATCATTCGGATCGGAAGGGGTCTATGTATAATTTAGTCCCAACTCAAAAAATTTGTGTCTGGATCAGATCTGAGTCTAATCGGGTCCTTGTACTTCTCATTCACCTAAGTCATAGTTGGAATTAGTCAAGCTACCGCAACAAATACATAGAAAATACTTTGATAATGAATAAAGAATATGAATGTCAAAATATTATATGCTCAATAGACCTATGGTAAGGAGCAATGCTTAAGCTCCTAAGCACTTTATAAATAATCAAACTTTGAACTCATATTCACAGGGATAGATCTTGATTTTTATATTAACTTTATCTTCTATTACTTTATTTAGTTTCTATGGATTGAAAGATAATCTCTAATCAAAGTTTTTCTTGAAAGAAAGTTTCGATTTGACTAGCATTTTTGATATCTAAACAATAAAATTTTGATCCGATTTAGTCTTTTTAAGGGCTGTACTAAAGTTGTGCATCTCAAGAAGATATCTAATTTCAAAAAAATTATCAAAATTGGACATTGTATAACCAAGTTATGGCCCCTTGAAGTTTGGTGCATGATTTGACTTCTTGATGTGGCATATCTGGCTCTTGAATTCTGTCTACCTTTAGTTATAGTGGCCAACATGATCCACATCGAGTCTTCGTAGCAGCAGAAGTAATTTACATTGAGTCTGATGATCCTTCTGGATGCCCATAGTGATCAAAGTAATTCACATCAAGCCAATGATCCATTAGAATCAAAGCTCCTCCTATTTAGGAGATCTAGCTCCTACTAAATTAGAATTGAAAACAGGAAAATACTTGCTTTTTGTCTTATGACTAGACTATTTAGCTTTGCTTGAAGATGATTTTCAGCCCCGACTTTTCTTGCTTGATGATAGAGTTGGATCTCTAGATGTTGGAGACAACTTTACGACATGAGTTGGTGTTTATGTTGAAGGCACCACTAATTGAGACACGGCTGTTGAAATCTTGATATCGCTCTGATACCAATTGTTAGGACCGTCGTGCACCTGCATAGATCTGAGAAGACCAGCAATGGATCCCTCTCTATAAGAGTCCATAGCGATCCGGACTCTTTAGGGACAGCAACCATCAAGCCCTAGATCCAGGCTTGATTTTAGATACCGCACGCCCCTTCTAAGGAAGGGAGTGCGTGATGCCTTGGGCGGCATGCAAAACTAGGGAGAAAGGAAAAGAGATTAGACAGAACAGCTCCTTTGATTTCACTATCATCAATTAGGTTATATTGTACACACATACACACACACATATATATATACCCATATACATGGACCAAAATCCTAGCCCAAAAATCTCTTGGCTAACCCACACATAAAAGCACTCACCCAAGCCTATGTCTTGCCATGCTCTCATCCCTTGGACTTAATCTTTGTCCAAATCCTGAGTTAGCCCCTTTAAGACTTCTCAAATTAGGCCTCAAGACACCTAGGATCAAACCCGACCTTAGACCCAAACAGAAATATATGCAGTTCTGCCCGTGAAGCTGAGCAAACTCGATCTTAGACTGAGTCGACTCACCTGCATGCCGGCCTGAAAATCTCAAAATATTATTTTGTTTGGCTCCTTTTCTAAGTCATAGTCGATCTAGTCTCAGTCTGAGTCGACTAAAACTCTGAAACTACTTCTTTCCTGCAATCTTCATCCTTGGCTCTGGTTTCTTACTTTACCTTGTATCTCCAAGTCTCCGAAGCACCAACCAAGCCCCTCAAGATCCTTAATACCTGGACCTTAAGCCCATGGAGAGCTACATGCCGCCTCCACCTTAGGATCACTCCTGTCCTAATCCTAGGACCACACTTGTCATAGTCTTCCGAAGCCAACACCCTGACTTTTCGTGGCCTCTTAAGATTTGGGAGTACCATATCAACTCTTACAATCTCCACCTTGGTGCCCTCAAGCCTTGGCAAACCTGGCAATATCCCCTACATGATCCTACTATTGTTGCATACCCTGACTGCCCCTTGTGCGAACATCCTTGCCACCACTAACCTTCTTCAGCTTTTGAGCTCCCTTGGAGACCTTTAGGATGACCCCCTCCATAGCTGAAGATCTTTGCTTGCTCCTTGGCATCACCTTAAAACTTGTTGTAGGCACCCTTCTGCTTGGCAGCTGCACACTTGCCTTGGACTTCCCTAGAGAGACCCTCAGTCGCTACATCATATACCAGCCTATCCCTACCCTCATGACCTCTCCATCGGTGCTTCTTGGGACTCTCCCAATTGTTTGATGCCCTGGTGCTCCCTGAGACCCCACCTGGTCTCCCTGAGATACCCCTCGACTACTGTACCACTATCAAGCCTCTCTCAGCTCCACACCCTCTGTTGGCTGCTCACTACAATTGATGCTCTACTTGACACGGTCTCCTCAAAGCCATGCCATCTCGTCTGCACACTCCGTTCCATCTGGCTCTATGTAGCCCTTATGCTGGTGCTAGGATATTGCTCCTCCCCTTGCATCCTTCTGCTCTGAACTCGTGCCAAAATCCTCTCCATCTATGAAGCCACCTCTGCCTAGTGCTCTAGCTGAATCTAAAGTCCACTTGATGCCGTAAAAATAATTTTGTACCCGAAGCCAACCATTCAATGCTGTCCTGTGGAGCCTGCCACTGCACCTCGATCACCACCGCTATCCCTTCGGACCCTCTATATCCCGCGGATCCCTCTGAAGCCATTTTGGATCCTCCCATCCCACGAGCTCCTTCGAAACTAACAAGAGCTCATCCAACTCTTCAGACTCAACGACTGAACCTGAAAAATCCGAGTCTTCCTTTCTGCACCTGCACCAACCATCGCTTCAACTTCTCCTGGAGGGTCTGCCGCTCACCTATCCTGGCTTGGACCCACCTATCTCTCTTGAGGCTCTCCTAAGCCTCCTCATAGGTATTCGGATCTTCTCTCGTACCAACAACCCATCTGACATGGTCTCTCCAGAGCCACGGCTCTCTAGTGCCCACAATCCCACATAGATCTATGCAATGCGTCACCGCTGCTGGTGTTGGAATCAAATATATATCCCTGCATCCATCGGCTTTGAACCTGTGCCAAGCCATCCTCCACCTGAATGATGACTCCTCCTAGTATTCCTATAGAAGATAAACTCTGAACCGAGGTCAGCTGCTCAACACAATCCTGTTGAGCCTCATACTGAACCTCCACTGCTGTTGCTGCCATTTCGAATCCTCCACACTTTGCAGACCCCTCTGAAACTCCCAAGAGGAACTCACCATCCTCTGAACCAGCAGCGATGCTCTGAAAATCAAATCTTTTGCTTTCTCCATTCAGCCCAAGGCTCTTGATCGATCGAACTGCTGGATGTACCCCAACTACTTCTCCAGCCTTCCTGCATCCGAAGGCTAAATAGTTGCTTCTTCAGCTCCACTTTGATAATGATCCCTTAGGTGATCTCTCCTCCAGCATGTCAAACCTACCCCTTGCTACCCATCTTTCTTAGAGAACTTCATCGCCTAACCCTCACACCCTCTAACCTTTCTTCCTCCAAGGTCGGATCCAATTGAAGTTGGACCAGAAAATCTACCATCCAAATCTTCCACTATGGAAAGCATCCCTTCCCATCAAGCCTCTCAACCTCCACCTTTAACCTGCTGATCCTAGTTGGCCAAACCACAGCAAAAAAATGAAGGTAGATCTGAGGCATATTATAGAGTAGATCTACAGATTTTTGATTCATTTTGTACGACTTCTCCCTCATTTTTATATTTCACCAGGCTCTGATACCATGTTGAAACCCCGGTATCATTCTGATACTAATTGTTAGGACCGTCGTGCACCTACGTGGACCTGAAGAGACCAGCAATGGATCCCTCTCTGTAAGAGTCCATGGCGATCTGGACTCTTTAGGGACAGCAACCATCAAGCCCTAGATCCAGACTTGATTCTAGATATCGCACGCCCCCTTCTAGGGAAGGGGCGCGCATGATGCCTTGGGCGGCATGCAAAACTAAGGAGAGAGGTAGAGAAATTAGAGAGAAATAGCTCCTATGATTCCACTATCATCAATTAGGATTACATTGTACACATATATATATACCCATATATATGGATCAAAACCCTAGCCCAAAACTTTCTTGGCTAACCCATACATGAAAGCACTCACCCAAGATCGTGTCTTGCCATGCTCTCATTCCTTGGACTTAATTCCAATCCAAACTCTGAGTTAGCACCCTTAAGACCTCTCAAACCAGACCTTAAGACACCTAGGATCAAATCTGATCCTAGATCCAAATAGAAAACCTATGCAGTTCTGTCTGCGAAACTGAGTAGACTCAATTTCAGACTGAGTCAATTTAGTCTGAGACTAAGTCGACTCATCTGCATGTCAGTCTAAAATTTAAAATATCTATTTTGTTTAGCTCCTCCTCTGAGTCATAGTCGATCTAGTCTCAGTCTGAGTTGACTAAGATCCTGAAATTATTTTTTCCTACAGTCTTCATCTTTGGCTCTGATTCCTTACTCCACCTTATATCCTTAAGTCTCCGGAGTACCAACCAAGCCCCTTAAGGTCTTCAATACCTGGACCTCAACTCCGTGGAGAGCTACATGCCATGCGCCTCCACCTTAGAACCACTCTTGTCCTAGCCCTAGGACCATACTTGTCCTAGCCCTAGGACCATACTTGTCCTAGTCTTCTGGAGCCAACACCTTGACTCCTCTTGTGGCTTTTCAAGGTTTAGAAGCACCACACCAACTCCTATAATGGCTTGGGTGAGTTAGGTAATCTTCTCCTTTAATTGTGTAAGATGTTCTTTCATCTCATCATCTATCAAGATAGAACTAGCAGCAATATTCGTCTTTTATTCTTTGATATACTTCAAGCATAAAAGACTTTCTCTCAATTGTTTGTATTGCACACACATTTAGACCTCTGATAGATATAGAGGATGGAGGCTCTGATGCTATCAATTTGATCCGAACAGATCAAATTGGGAGTCCACTAGATATGAGCATAACTCTGATACCAACTTGATCAACCAAGAAGAAAATATTTTGTTCAACTCGCTTAACTTGAATCTCACAAATAAGGTAAAGAAGAGAAAAATTTTTGAAAGTAAGACTTAAGTCCCTTTCTTTCTCTACATTATTTCTTTATTTTATACCCTATAAACTGAGGTATATAGCCCCTATTTATGATAGTGAGGTCCGCTCTTGTACAATTTGGCTCAGATTTTTTTTTTATCTTCTATTAAAGACGTTCACCCTTGAAGAAGTTGAGTTGGACTCATCTTTCTAATTTAAATTAAACTATATTTCTAAAAAATATGATAAATATAATAAATCATAAAAATATTAAAATTTATAAAAGATAGATCTCAACTTCTACAATAACTTTGCTATCTATTACTTTTTTAATTCTTTATGGATTAGAAATAACCTCCACTCAATGTCTTTCCTGAAAAGAAAAGTTTTGATTTGACCAATCCATTTTGAGGGTCAAAAAATAATAAATTGGCCTAATTTATCCCTTTAAAAGTTTTCCAAAGTTCTAGATCTCAAAAGATATCCAATTTAAAAAAATATCAAAATTGGATGTCGTATGATCAAATTATAGTCTCATAAAGTTTGATATACGATTTGGCTTTTTGATGTAGCATATCTTATTCCTGAACTCTGTCTATCTCTACTTATAGTAGCCAACGTGATCTACATCAAATCCTCATAATGGTAAACGTAATCAACATCAAGCTTGGTGATCCTCCTAAATACTCGTAGTAGTCAAAGTGGTCCTCATCAAGTTTGATGATCCACCTAGATCGTTATGCAATACTGCTTGATTAGGATCATTAACCAGCCCCAAGGGATCAAATGGACCTCCTAGGAGGAGCTTGTCCTCAAAATCCTATAAAATAATTAAAAAAGATCAATTTCTTTATTGAAGTATTCTGACAACTAACAAAAAATTTAGAGGTCCTAAACATGAAAATATTGTGAGTGTATCATGCTTTAACAAATCCAGAGGCCATAAAAAGATACTGCACATATACCATATGACTTAACCTAATTATAATAAACAAGGTATTGGATGCTTGACCAAGCAATCAAATGAACTTAATATGTTACATAAGATTACATGTGCCCATATCTTGTATTGTATGCCAAATCCAGTAGAAGCGCACATATTAGTCTCTGTGAAGTCCATCTCAATTCTGGCATTACAGGTCCTCAGAGTTAGAGACAAATTCCTGCAATGTATACTTTCTAGAATTGGTTCCATCAAGATTCATTGACACCACGATATCTTAAGGATCAACACATGGTAGAACTATATAACCTACATATCTTATCTCAAAATATCACTTGCTATAGCATATTTATAGAAGAAAGTCGTGCAAAAATTACTATCATGTAAATTCACTTGATACCTTTGTATATCAAAAACCATCCTGTATATTTGTGAGCTACACAAGAACATCAACAAGTGCATCATAAAAAAAATATTTTAAAAGGAAAAAAAAGAAATAACTTGTAACAAAATGGGATATTGGATAAGGCTTCTGTCATAATAAATTGCAATGTTAAATGACACACCAAGACTCATGTCTGTAGACCGTCATGCCCCGATCCAAGGGCCAAGCCAAGCACATGACAGACAACCGCACATCTCTAGGGTTTAACCCCTAAAGGCATGTAAGGCCTGCCTTCACATTCAAAATATCATAATAATACATACTCAGGCTATGGTAATAAAAGCAAACTTTCTAATTTATTGATTCTAATAAAAATAGTTCACTAATAACTCAAAAGGTTCATTGAGATAAATCAATATCACTTTATCAAATATCAAATATCCTCTAAGATCCTAAGCTCCTTACTGCTTGGTCCCAGCTCCCATATGTTCTTCTAAAGGATCAAACATAATTAAATTCTTTCCAAACAATAGCAATTGACAATAATAGATACATAAATCAATTGAATTTTGATTTTCAAAATATGTCATGTATAACAATAAGATTTAAAATATTCTCTCAGTCTTCGTTGACTACGACCATGATTAGTTTTGTGATAAAGTCCATAAGAGATTAGCTCTTAAATATAAAATATGTGATACATCAGCATGTACTAATGATCATCCCACTAATTAGACCTAGAAGAAAACTAGCTCTGATTCACACAACCATAATTAGCCCTATGACAAGACAAAGATTAATCCTGAAAATAAATATATGATGCATTACTGTGTGCCATCGATCAGCCCTGACTGGCCAGACCTAAAAAAATTAGTTTTGGTGTGTAGCTAATGATTAATCTCGTTGTCTAGATCTAGATCATAGTCTAACTAGAGATTTTTTCTCATAATTTCATCATTACCAAATAATCATACTCATTTTGACAATAATATCAAATCCAATTTTTTACATCTCATTTTCAAAAATAAGAGAACAATTTCATTCAAAATTTGTGTAAGGATAAATATATATAATCTTATTTCCAAAGGTCGTGCAATATTAAAATAAAGAAATCATTTTATTTCAAACTTTATAATCATGCTAAGATGACACACTATGCTTGATCCATGATTTTGAGTTATTTTTAGGTATAAAATACATGCATCCAAACTCTATAACTTCTAAATATTTTAATAATTGTTGTATATAAAATCTAATTTTAAATACATAGATATGCTCTAAAAATCTAGAGATGAAAGGAACCTACAGCCTTTGATCAATCTGATTCAAATGTTACAACCTTCGACTCGTGGCTCAATTTCTGCATCTATCGCTCCTCCGGTGTTGAAGGCTCTAATGCAATAATCTAACAATGTTATTAGCCTTCAATCAAGAATAATTAGAGCAAAGAAAGAGAGTCTCGATCAATATTGTTGGATCGCAGAACGAATCTAAACATCTAAGATTGATCTAGATCCAATTAGATTGGGGTCTAATCAACGGGATGGTTTTAGAAAAGGTTGGCTTTTAGGATCCTTTTCTTCGTTGGAGAATCTCCTCCCTTCTTTCACTCTATCCCAAAATGTAATTAAGACCAATTAAATCATACTTTCATGTTCCAATTGAACACTTTTCATTTATGATCAAAGGAGAAGATTATTCTTTTTACCAAATATATGCGGATCAAATTATAATTTTATAATAAAATAAGAAATCTTTCTCGATCAATCCCTTAGCCCCTCATTCTTCGAGAATCAGAAAGATCTCTTTCGAGTTTGAATTTGTTCATTTAAAATCTGGGCTCTTCTATCTTCTACTTATTTCTTTCTATTTATTTATTTATTTTACTTTATTTGTTATCAAGCAAGCCCTGCCGCCAGGTTTCACCTATTCAAGAAGGTCCTAATCCGAATGTTTAATAATTACTACATGTGTTATATATAAAGTGAGTGAGAGGAGTAATCTGACCCAGTTATGTTTGCTTCCATTCCAAGGCTCTGATGATTGGGCTAATTGATTACTCTCCTCTACCTTTTTCTTTCCTTTTTGTTTTCTTCTTCTTCTTTCCTACTTTCTTTTCTTTTTTTTCTTATTTCTTCTCCTCTCTCTCACCCCCCCTCAAAAGCACCTGATGGGAAGCTCAACAATGCTTCCCATCACCCAAAAGAAACTAAGAAAAAGGGAGAGAATAAAGAAGATGAGATTTGACAATCGAGCAGTGGTGGCGAGGTCGGGTGCCGACAGTAGTGGTGGCTCAATCGGTGCTACCAATTCTGGACAAAATAGACTAAAAGAAGAGAAAATAGAGGAATGAGGAGAAAATAGATTTTTGGGTGACGGTGGCTTGATTGTGGCAATCCGGTTGCTATCGAAGGTAAGAGAGAAGGGAGAGGGAGGAATTTTGGTGATGGACTGGCTGAGTAGTGGTGGTGTTAAGAAAAAAAAAGGAAAGGATAAACTCGATAGATCCCAGATAAGGTCGGTCCTTACTAGTATAATCTATCCAAACAGCCTTTGGCCATCCCTTACCAACATACAATACTCAAATAGCTGGTCTCGTGGCCTTTTATTCTTCCACAACAAGGGATCGAGCAGGCGATAAGGCTCCCTGTTTCGATCCAAAAAAAATAAAATTTACAATGAAGTCGGCAAGCCTTGCCAACTTCATCCCAAACCGGATCCAATTGGATCAGTTCTCATATTCTCTCCCCTTAAAAAAGTTCATTCTTGAAATTTGAAAAATCTAAGTCTTCCGAAGTTAAAGATGCTCAACCCAAACTTACATATACCAATTTATCTTGGTTTAGCATTTTTGTTAAATTGATTACATGATCATATTACTAAATACCTGCAAGCAATCCAACCCTTAGGTCAACCATAATGCTCATGTCTATTTCTATACCAAAACACAGACTTTTTCTAAAAATACTTCATAATTCAGCACCTCCATGCCAGTTCTGAAATTTTGGCCCCTTCGATATATAATCAAAGATCTCATCTCTCCTTAATCAAAATCAATGTGACTGCCAAATCAAAATTTTCTATCACACTTAAGATTAAGATATAGACTAATAAGTCAACATTAATTAAGTGACCCCGATTCAAAGATTGAATAAATGCATATTCATTTAAGATTGAGTTGCGATCAATTGGATGCAAAAACCTTATAGCATGATCGATTATTAGAATTAATTGTGTTTGGAATAGAGCTTGAAATAAATTTGGTACAAATACTATGATGAAGTTTTGATCTCACAAAAGATAATGGCCTATGTTGAAATAATCAGATGAAGGTGATCATGATTATGTAGTAATAGCTTTAGATAACAATGGTCCATCATGATTATAGAAATGATCCAAAAATTGAATCATAAAAATTAAATCTGAGAAGATGTGTATCAATATTATGATTCATATGTCGAAATTGAGATAATAAGGAGAAAATGAATCACACTGAATTTATTCAAATATTTAATAAATAGATCAACTTTAATTAACAATCAACTAATCTTAGATATAAAGTGATCAAAACCTTTCTTTACATTTCTTTTAAGAATAAAAGCCTCTTTTATTAGAGAATCATATCTTCTATTATAATATATTTCAAATCATAATCAATATTTTTGATCAATTTTAAATGATTCAACCACCACATTTCTATTGTGCAACTCTAATTAGCATTCTTCAAAATTTCTTAATGATCCTAAATTAAAATTCTATAAAATTCAAGCAAATATTTTATTGTCTAAGTATATTGGATCATAATTATTTTTTGAGATAATTACTATGTTTGTACCATTGTATGATCAAGATATTAACTTCTAAATTTTGATTTGAGTCAAGCTAATTCTGGATTACCTTGATAATTTGATTAAATAATTCAAAATCAATCTCTATCTTTTGAGAAAATTAACTTCTAACTTATCTATCCTGATCTTGTAAATTGCTAGAGCATCATAGTTAGAGAGGTGAATCAACTTTAGAAGATCCACTTAAAATGTTAGATAAAAAAAATATTTTTGATAATTATTAATAAAATACACTATATTACTTAGATCTTGCCATTATCATAGAAGTCTTCCTTATTCGTAATATTCTTGAGTAATCATTCGATTACCGTCTTTCTACTCTCTTTATCAATAAAAAAACTATAGTCTTTAATTCCAAATAACTTTCAATAATTTCAAGATTGCTATCACATCATATTAAATTTCAAAATAAATCCAATGCCAACACAACATAATACAACCTATCTCTATTACTCAAAATGTACCTCTATATATCAATTATTTAGTCATGATAACATTCTTCCTGAAACTAGGCTTAGTGCATTGAACCAAAATTTCAACAATACAAAACTTCTATACTTATCCAAAGCAAAGTTTTAAGAAACTCAATTTATATCTACAAAGTAATATAAGATATTATGAAATAAGTCAATAGATTTTTAGCACTAGTAATTATTTTCAGATACTGAATCGAAATCCTAATTCTACCCCACCCTCACTAGCCTAAGTTCTCATGATCTTTAACCTAAGATCTGATACTACTTTCGAGGGTAGAGTCGAGCATTTGACAGGCAGCCACATATCTCTAGGGTTTAACCGCTTGAGACATATAAGGCCCATCTTCACATTCAAAAATTTCATAACAATCCATGCTCAGACTATGGTAATAAAAGACAACTTTCTAATTTATCGATTCTAATAAAATAGTTATTAATACCTCAAAAGGTTCATTAATATAAATCAAGATCAGTATTTATTCAAATATCAAATATCCTCTAAGATCCTAAGCTTCTCACTACTTAGTCCCAGCCCCCATATATTTTCTGAATCTAAAAAAAGAAAGAGTGAGCTTTACGGGCTCAATAAGTTACTAATATTTCAGAGGGATCAAGTATAATTAAATTTTTTCCAAATAATAACAATGGACAATAATAGATGTATAAACCAACATAATTTAATTTTAAATATGCCATGCATAACAATAGGATTTAAAATTCTTTCTCAATCTTTGATGACTATGGCCACGATTAGCTCCGCGACAAAGTGTAAAAGAGATCAGCCTCTAAAAAAAGAACATGTGATCCATCAATGTGTACTGGTTATCAACTCCACCGATTAGATCCAAAAAGAACTAGCCTTGATTCATATGATCACGATTAGTCTCGTGATATGACAAAAAAATTAGTCCTAAAAATAATATATGATATATTAGTGTGTGCCAATGATCAACCCAACTGGCTAGATTTAGAAGGACTAACTCTACTAGCAATCAGCTTCAAATAGCTAGACATAAGAGAAACTAATTTCTGATATACGGCCAATGATCATTCTTTTTGACTAAATCCATATCATAGTCTAACTAAAAAATTTTTCTCATAATTTTATTATAATTAGATAATCATATTCATTTTCATAATAATATCAAATCAATTTTTTTCACATCTCATTTTCAGAAATAAGAGAACAATTTTATTCAAAATTCATGCAAAGATAAACATGTATGACCTTATTTCCAAAGGTCATGCAATATTAAAATAAAGAAATCATCTCATTTCAAATTTTATAATCATGCTAAGGTGACATCATACTTGATCCATGATTTTGAATTATTTTTCATGCATAAAATATATACTTCTAAAGTTTATAATTTCTAAATATTTTAATATTTTTATGTATAAAATTTCAATTTTAAATACATAAATATGAACTAAAATTAAAAGATAAAAGAGAACTTACAGCCTTAGATCAATCTGATCCAAATGTTACAACCTTCAACTTGCTACTCAATTTTTAGATTCGTTGCTTTTCTAGAATTGAAAGCTCTAATACAATAATATAACAATATTATTGGCTTTCAATCAAGAAAATTAGAGCAAACAAAGTTTTGATCTAGATCATGATTTAGGTTGAATTATGGGGCAAATCTAAATGTGTCGGATTCATCTGGATCCAATCAAATTGAGATTCAATCAAGGGGCAGTTTCACAAAAGGTTGGCTTCCCCTTGCTTTTTCTTCTTCTTTCCTTTTTTTTTCTTCTTTTTTTTATTTCTCTCTCTCTCTCTCTC
>KE504823.1:340347-361247 GCA_000441515.1 Elaeis oleifera
TAACTTATCTTATTTAATTGGATTAAGTATTCTTAAGATATTTATGAATATGTAATGCAAACAAAGCAGGATGTCCAAGCACAAGTGAAAAATTTTTAAATTTTAATTTATTTCTCTATATTAGTTAAGTATTATGATATGTATATTTATTTTTTTTTGTCAGATTATTTAAGTAAAAAAATAAAGATAGATTTTAATTAAGTTAATTAAATTTGAAGAGATTTAAAGAATCTAACTAATAAAAATAAATTATGCTAAGATTAAAAGGCAGCTAGATAGCCTACAAATAAAGTAAGAAATTAAATCTAATTTTAGGATAGTAAATTATTCTAAGTTATGAAAAGCAATAAATCACTAGGAATAATATGCAGTAAATTACTTATACAAAATAAGGTAACTACTTAACAATGCAAATAAAATAATCTAGTTAAAAAGTAATAAAGCAATATAAGATAAAAATAAGTATTAAATATTTTTTTTTGCTTATGCTTAGTCAACACAACCGTGCCAATGATCTCTGACAACGACGTCAAAATTTGATCACTGTCGTAGGCGGTAAAAAATAAAAATCAACTCAAACTATATAGATAGGATGAGTCGGGATCGTATCTATAGGAATAAGAGGACTGAGATGTAATTAACAAAACAAAAGAGAAAGTTTGATTTTTAAAAATTGATAATATTTTAATTAAACTAACTAATTTAAATCAAAGATGAAATTGAGAGATGTATATGATAAAAAGATGTCTTCAGATTTTCAGATGATCACAAACACAGATTTCAATATTTATTAATCTCTAAACAATCAAAGTTCGTAATTGATTAGGAATCTTACAAATTAACCCCTAGCATAGGCTATCTTGTCGAGTACGAACCATATCCTGTCAAGATCATGGTCCATCCCATAAGTATAGGCTATCCAATGATTAAGTTGCACAGATCCTAACAGGTTACATAAATATAAATTCCTAAATTAACTATCTATACTGAGCATCGATTATATCTTGTTAAGATCATAATCCATCCCACTTTTAAATAATTTATTTAGGAATCAAGCATAAAAGAATTAAAGATTGAAAGTATTTATTTAATTGTAAAGAATAGAAAACAACTATAAGAATCAATGTAAGGACAACTTACTCTCCTACAGACTGCGCCTTAGCCAAACATGGTTCCTAAAACATCTTCTAGAAGATTTGAGACACTGTCATAGCACCTCCTCTTCCTGAAGTAATCTTTTTCTTCTCCACTCTCCCTTCAAAACTTAGAATGAAACCTAAAAAAATAAAGAAAAAGGACTTCTGTGGCTGCCTCCTGCTCTCTCCTTTGTTTCCCACAGCCCTCTTTTTATAGAGTAAAAATTTGGGTTGAAATCGAGTAGTACTGGGCTCTCAATCATATTCAAACTCCTTAACCCATGCCCACCATCTGATTGAGATCAAACGGCCCAAAATCAAGCTCAAATAATCCTAAATCAAGTCGGCTAAAATCTTGGCCATTGGATCATGCCTCAAATCAAATAAGCGCCGTCGAATCACACACAAGAAGGCCACCCATCCCATGCACCACGATAAAATACCGCACCTCCTGTTCTTGTGGACCGCACATGGACCTGTTATTGGTCGATTCATGCACCACGCCATGAGCCGCACCCTATTTCGGCGAGCCACTCGTGGATCGACCGGCTGGTCCATGATAGACTGAACGGTTTTGGGCCTCTTTTAAGTGGGTTTTGGGCTTCTTTTGGGTCTATTTTGTTTGGATTTATGCCTGCTTTTGGATCTTCATTCGGGATCCATTTTGAGTCTGATTTGCTCCTAAATTTTTTGTTTAACTTGCGAATCGGGCTCTTTGCATTGACGATCATCTTTCCTACAAAACACAAGCAAAAGTATTAATTCTTAAGGAATAAAATTAATTAGTATCTATTTTGATGCTTCTTTTGGGATATTTAATGTACTTATCATAAAGAAATTAGATACCAATATCATCCTTGAACAATATGAATTTAGGTCTAAGTTCCTAATAAATATCCAAAAAGCTGGATGTTCAACTATTGTAAATGGCAACACTTGTAGACATGTTCGATTTTTAGGATTGGCTAAAAAATAAATTGATAATAACTGTATTTATACTTGTCTTTTATTTTCTAACTCAATACAATGATTCTATATCTCCGACTTCCTTTTCATGCATGCTTTAAAGCTATCTATATTAGAGGACTCTATAGCTTGAGAACTACTACAACTAAGTGTAATTGAAACTTTAGCGGCATTTTTATTGCATTGATCATAGACATTAACCTATTTTGCCTACAAATATTTGAAGGAATGATTAAGGGACTCAAGACACCATACAAGCATGTGACCAGTAGAAGAATAAACAAGAAATGATAGCAACCACCATATAAGTACATAAATAAATAAATAGAAGTAAAGTGACATTGCCTTAAAGTTGCACAACCATAGTAATAATAAATTCTTGACTTCATTTTTAATTTAAAGAATTTCAACCTCCTCTATAGTTTATTCAAATTGAAACCAAGATGACTAAATAACAAAAGAAATAACAAACATAGGAGACAAATAAAGAAAACTAGCAAATACTTAAGATTCTTGAAAAAGAGAAAATCAAAGTTTTAATTCTAATTTAGCCTTGGTCGATCCAATATGGCATTTCAAGCTGATGGGACCTTCATGACTAAAAAGCTGAGCTGAATGGTTGATTATTGTGGTGCCCGATCTATCGTTACTGGCAAAGTCACGACCCTTTCCATGGGGACAGCATCCCCAAAGAAACCCATAAGGAGAGAATCAAGTCTTCTCAGTCGATCTCGAGACAAAACATTGGCTAAATTTTCATTATCTATCAAGATATAGCATACATCATAATTTGCTATGACTAAAGACACTACAACCACATTATTATGTGGAGACTAGACTCCTTAGAGGCCAGCATCAAAGAAGGTTATTATCATATCCTCTATTTTCGGCCTTTTTGAAGCATCTTCTTCCTCTCTTCTGACTTTGGGTTGGGCTCCAGATCTGCCCCCTATGGATAGTGTTGATGATGCCTTCCATAGGTCGGTACTCAGGATTTCCTTCAAATTGCTGCTCAACTCGGGTGTCATTTTTTGATGCCTATCCACATATTCCCTAAGTCATTTATGCCCAATGAGTATCTCGATTTTGTCACAGAGCTGCATGAACTCTTCAATATCATGGCCATGATTGCAATGATACTGGCAGCACTTCTTAGTATTCTTATTGTAGGCCAAGTTTAGCATCTTCCTCGATCATGGTAAATTGCCTTGGCCTTCGATTTTCATGGGGATCTGAGCTCATGGCACATTGAGGGGGTGTAAGTTCCAAATCTCCAAGGTAGAGTTCTGGATCGACAGCCATGAGGAGGTGTCCTTGATCGATTATTGTGGGGAAGAGTTCATGATCGGCAAGCACCAATCGTGCTTTGATTTGTCTTTTATGTCGATGCCTTCTTCTTCCTTCTTTGGGCCTGCTGTCCAGTGACTCTCCATGTACGGCCATTGCCTCCTCTACATTCGCATATTTCTTTACTTGGGCCAGTATTTTAGCAAAGTACTTGAGATATCTTTTTTTCTAGAGAGAAGAGAAATGAGCTTTTGTAGAGTCTACCCTTAAGTGTGAACATTGTGCCGATTGATCTAAGTCATGGACTTCCACAGTGGCAGCATTGAAGAGGCTTACATAATCCCTGAGGGATTCTTCTTCTTTTTGTTTGATATTGATAAGCAAATACGAGCCATGATGTTGTCTTCAACTATTGACAAAATGTGCCATAAACACCCTGCTTATATGTTTGAAGGAGTAGATCAAGGTTAGTTGGAGGCTTGAGTACAAGTATTGGTCTGCTTTTCAGAGGGTGAATAGGAAGACTTGCAAGAGGATGCCATTGGTGGCACCATGAAGTATGAGAGCCTTGAAGCTCTCTAAATGGTCGATGGGGTCGGTGGTCCCCTTATAAGGCTCTAGCTGGGCCATTTTGAATGAAGATGGATTAGTCCATGATTTCCTGCAGAACGGCAGTTCAGCATTGAAGTTGGTTTGCCATTCTGGGGTTGAGTTCGGCCTCAACATCTTGGACAATATGATGAATCGAGCATCTAAGTGAGGAATATCTCAAAGTTGAGTCCTTGCCTGATTGCAAACTTTGGGAACATCTTTGATGATTGTGCTCACCACTATGCCAGCTGGAGTGCTCCCACTCTAGGTTGTGGGGAAGAGAATGCTGATCTAGGGCTGATTGAGACCTATTGCAGAGCATCGAGTGGCGGTTGAGTTGCAACTGCTTGCTGCATTTGTTGAACTACAACGACCAAAACTTGCACTTATTGGACGAGTAGATTAAGCTGCTTATGAGTCACTGTCGGTACTTATTAGGTGTGTTGGGATTTGGCACCTCGAATTCGACTCATAGCAGTGAAACCCAGACGGAGGAGCCCATGCAGGCCAGATAGGCGCGCAGGCTTAAGGACACGGCCCATAGGTGCGTAAGCCCTGCAGGCATGGCCCACGGACGTGCAAGACCCACAGCGTGCAGCTTAGGGGGCCTATAACGCATGGCCCGAGCCATTGCAATGCGCTGGTCCAGCGTGTGGGCGCACAGACGCGTGTGGCCCAACCAGGGGCATGGCCCAGAATGCACACGGACGTGCGCGGCCCTACGGTGTGTAACATGATCCACGATGGATCGCAGGAGGAAGTCGTAGTCCACACCTTATGCATGGACCGCCGTGGTGCAAGAGCCAGAAATCATGAGGCACTGGCGAGCGTAAGCGAGCAAGCGACATGGCGCACGATTGGATGCCACGATACATGCAGACGGTGATCTTGCACGATTCGATGGTGGCGATCTTCTGTGGCATGATCGAGCAACTAATGTGTGTGATTGGATGGCTCAAGTGGCTCTACAGGTATGATCCAATGGTTAGAAACGTTGTTGAGTCCTGATGAAATTATATTTTCGATCTAGATTAGATTTGGAGCCTATAAAGAGGTCTGAGAGGCTATGGAGCAAAGGAGGAGCAGCTTGGTGTGAGCAGCTACAGGAGATATCAACAGTAGTCAAGAGTGTCTTGAAACGATCGTGGGAGTGGCCGTGAGTGTAAGGACAGAGGCTGAGGCATGATATAGCGACTGAGAACATCATATAAAGTATCTAGGAGCATCGAGGATCCTAGCATGGTAGGCTTATGAGAGGATCTCCTTGAGAGATTTTATGAGAGTTTTTTGTGAAAGTTGTGCTTCTTGTTAATAGGAGTTTATGTATGAGAGTTTACAGTATGTGATCTCCTCATGTATTTGTTATTTTCTCTCATAGAGAAGTTTGTATGCCCATAGAGGTAAGCCTTAGGTTGATCCATGTATTTGATTGTGTCCTTTATTTTATCTCTTCTTTCTTTCTGTTGCGGTGTCTACACTGTCACCAATATTGAGATCCTAGGCGGAGAGATCCGTTTTCGCACTCGTGAAGGATCCTCCCCAGCAAGTGGTATTAGAGCTGCAATAATTAGTATCAAAGCCAGGTGGTGCCAGAGCACCAGGTTGTTCGGGTTACAGTGATGCTGATCAGGATTGAAGAAGATGGAGAAGTCAGATGCAATAACGATAGAGATCAGCCGCAAAGGATTGATCGATGCTCTCTTGTACAAGGAGATCGAAACCATCTACCATGGAAGATATTAGTGGAAGCCCAATACGAGATGGAGCTCCAGGTGAAGATGGATCGGACACGAAACGAGAGATTCGAGAGGATGATATACGATGTTGCCATGAGGCTACCACGAATAGGTCTCAGATCATGCAAAATGGAGATGGGATCGAGTAGGTTGGCTCGACTCCCATATTTGTCCATTCATGAGTTGCCAAGCGTGTGCCCAGAGTATGGGGCGAGAAGATCCAAAAGCTCTCAAAGTCAAGTAGAGGCTGAATGTCGAATCGAAGTGAAGATTGTTAAAATTTGACGTCTTAAATTTGATCTACAACAGTGAAACCCACAGCAGCAGAGCCCAGACAGGGAAGCCCATACAGGTTAGGCAGGCGCATAGGCCCAGAGACGCGGTCCATAGGCATGCAAAGCCTGCAGGCATGGCCCACGAGTGCGCAAGGCCTACAGTGTACAGCCCGAGCCGCTGCAGTGCGCTGGGCCAACATGCAGGTGCGTGGACGTGCGCGGCCCAAAATGCTCATGGCCCTACGGTGTGTAACATGGTCCATGATGGACTGCAGGAGGAAGTCGCAGTCCATGCATTGCACATGGACTGCCATGGTGCAAGAGCCAGAAATTGTGGTGCACTAGCCAGCGCGGGTGAGCAGGCGATGTGATGCACGATCGGACAATGATCTTGCACGATCCGATGGTGGCGATCGCATGCAGCATGATCGGGTGATTGATGTGCACGATCGGATGGCTCAAGTAGCTCTACGGGCATGATCCAACGGTCAAGAATGTTGTTGAGTCTTGATGAATTATGTTTTGATCCTGACTGGATTTTGGGCTTCTAAAAGAGGTCTGAGAGGCTATGGAGCAGAGGAGGAGCAGCTTGGAGTGAGCAGCTGTAGGAGGTATCAACAGCAGCCGAGAGTGTCTTGGATTAGCCATGGGAGTGGCCGTGAGTGTAAGGGCAGAGGCTAAGACATGATGTAGCGGTTGAGAGCATCACAGGGAGCATCCAGGGATATCGAAGATCCTGACACGGCAGGTCTGTGAGAGTGTCTCTTTGGAGGATTTTGTGAGAGTTTTTTATGAAGGTTGTGCTTCTTGTTTAGAGAGGTTTGTGTATGAGAGTTGAAAGTGTGTGATCTCCTCTTGTACTTGTTATTTTCTCTCATAATGAAGCGTATGTGCCCCGTGGAGGTAAGTCTTGGGCTGATTTACGTATTTAATTATCCTTTATTTTATCTTTTTTTTTCTATTGCAGTGTCGACACCGTCACCGGCATTGAGATCCTGGGTGGAGTAATCCATTTCCGCACTCGTGAGGGATCCTCCCCTGCAAGTGATATCAGAGCTGCAATAGGATGGAGATAGTACTTCGACTGGTTCAGGTGCAGGAAGCTCTAACAAGACATCATCAGAGCAGCGCAAAGCATTAGATGGCTCTCTACGAGACCCCATGATGGACCAAGCGGGCATTAAGGTCGATATGATCGGAGTGGGCCAAGGTCGTTGAGTTGATTTTGAAGGATGAGGACTGGACCTACAAAGGAAGTCCTGGGCCAGAAGTGTTTTCGATGGGGACCATCAGAAGCTCAAATCAATTGATGATCAGTGAACACTAGAAGAAAGCAAAGAGAAATGAGGCTGAGGGGGGTTTTGAGTGGTCTTGAGAATTCCCTGGGATCCCCCTGCTTCCCCCTATATGTAGAGGGGGATTGAAGGCTATTCCACAATGGGCGATGGCCATTATTAAGGAGATCATGTGAATTGCACCAATGGTGACTGCACGTTGCATCTTGGATGCAGGATGGGCAGGCTATTGTTTGGCTGTTATGATGAGTTGTCTCCTTAGCGATTCTAAGTATAATATCTATCTTGTGATAATTCGATGGGTATAATTGCTTGCCAACATTGCGGCCTTGCCATATTTGGGTGTCATTTCTACCTCATCCATGGCCGAGGACACCAAGTAAGAGTTCGACGATCATAACAACCTCAGTATATGCCAAGGTCAGAGGATTACATCCACATCACTTATCATCTTATCCTGACTAATATCATACTTATCAATTTATTGGTGATTGGGCACAACCATATCATCTTATCTTAAGGGAATATCTATGTTATGTAATATCTGCAATGCCATCTCTTGACCCAAGCTTTTAGGCTTATCTCCCCCTGTGCACAAAATTTCTACAGAATGCACAACACGATTTCAAATAGAAAGAATGCTAACAATTCTTCACCTTATTTCTTTTTAGATATCATATACATCTGATAAATCACAAACGCCTCCAATGTCCCGATGGAAACATGCAAAGCTTAGATTTTGGAGGTCATGTACAATGCCATCACAACCAAGATCACAACAGCCGTAATTATATTAACCAAGATCTTCTCCTTGCCTTTCTTCACTTCTTTTAGAAGAAACTTTGGGAATGCGCTCACTTCGAGACGCCCATTCTCAAACTTATAACGGATCTCATTGCAGCCCTCCAGTCGGAACTCCTTGCGAAATCGACTCCACCGGTTGTCTCCAAGAGGACGCTCCCCATTAATTCTCAGATTCTCAAAGTTCTCAAATTGAACCCTGATTTGCTCTTTCTTAAATTCTACAAGTACACAAGGAACATGCATTACAACACATTCATAATCCCATGATTAATGTAGAAAGGTGATTTTGAACTATATAATAAGCATGACTTATTCAAATTCCATGAGGAGTTCTACTTTAAATTTCGAAATATATATTTTTATTAGAAACCTTATCACTATAAGTGCAAATTAAGTAAACTAGTTCATCAAAGCATTATATATTAATTCAACCTCATATGAGAAAAGTAATTGCAGTTCTACAGCTTTCTAAATTACACTGAAGGACCTACAATGGCAACTAATTGAGTTGAAGAGTAAGAAGGCATGCCTGGGAGCTTGAAGACGAGGGTATCCATTCCCTCCCCTCGAACCACCTCATGTGCGGGGACGAAATCATCGTACACAAGTTGAGCAGCGGCAGCCTTTGTTCCATGTGAGCCTCCTTTGCTTAGTTCCGTCTTAGAACTTCTAATTCTCTCGAGGGAATGAAGATGGAGGTCATGCATGCATGGGGTTTATATAAGCGTGCGTGAGGCGGGGGGAGGGATTTCCTTTGTGTTGTGGTAATCCATGTTGAATTATTCCTTCATGTGTTTTCTTATGGTTTAGTTGGTCTGAAGGCTGGGTTATTCCCTTTCTGATCTGGCTTCTATGGAGATCACCTCATTGGATGGGTAAAGGAGCATGTTCCTTGTTTGCTATTCACTCCTGTTCCAAAGGATTTGTCATGCTTCAAGTAAAATATTATTGTAGCTTTCTAAAAGTTTATCTTAGTTTTTTTTTTTTTTCTATAAAATATTTTATAAAGTGATATTAATTATTGTGGGCTGTTATCTATGCAGAGTGATTGTTATGATCATGTAATGAAATGGCAGGTTATTATTATTATTTGTTTTGTTATTGATTGATAAATAGCTTATCTGATTGTCTTTATACTGGTTTGGATCACGCTCTCAAATCATAAGAAATCCAGCCCATGCTTCCCATGTTTCACTTGTCATACTAAAATTTGAAGTGTGGTGATTATATGAATAATTCTTGACGTGTCACATTAGTCCTTTTGTTTGTTCCTTAACGACTTCAACGGTATTGCGCTTGCTTGGGCAATGAAACATGCGCTACAATGTTCTTATCTTTATCCATGTACTAATGGAATCTATGTCTGCATTTGCCCTGAAACATAAAACCACTTAATCTTTACATCATCAATTCTTTTGGGCAGCATAATCATATTCCATGAACGGTAACGGCAGATTTTGTTATGAGTAGTGCGTCTCTTTTTGCATACAAAGATGAATTCTTTTGCATATTCGGCTTGTCCCCGTCACCCACCATCGCTGCAAGCTATTCCTTCGCTGCCAACTGTCAGCAGTAAGCCATTGCACTCCTCCCAACGCTCTCTTTATGATTACTGGTCATGAGAGACTCCCACCCAACCTGGTTTCTTGATTGGATCCCAATGATCGATCCATACCCAAGCCAATGAAAGATCAGAATGACTTGAGTCTGGCTCACGGCCAAAACTTTTGATCCAAGAGGTGATTCAACCAAGAAGAAGGAAGATTTCCATCCATCCGCTCAACTTAAATCTACTTAAAAAAAAAATTAGAAGATGAAAAATTACAAAATAGGCTTAAGTTCTTTTTCCTTTATTAATTCTCCACCACAAAACTAAAGTACATAGCCCTATTTACAATAATATGGTTTACCCTTGCATAATTTGGATTAAATTTCTATTTTTATCTTTTAGAAAGATATCCATCCTTGAATAATTTAAGTCGGATTTCTCTTTCTAGTTCAAATAGGACTAAGTCTCTAGAAGGACATAATTAATAAAAACTCATGAAAAAATATTAAAATTTATAAAAGATAGATCTTAACTTTTACATTAATTTTTTTTGCCTACTATCACTCCGACTAATTCTTTAGGAATTAGAAGATAACCTATGGTCAAACTCTTTTTTGAAAAAAAAAGTTTTGATTTGACCAGCTCATTTTGAGACTTAAATAATAGAATTTTGGCCCTATTTAGCCTCCTATATAGTTGGCCCCAAGTTATTGATCTCGAAAAGATACTTAATTTTAAAAAAGATCATCTCAATTGGGTATCATATGACCATATTATGACCTCGCAAAGTTTAATATGTGATTCGACTTCCTAATGTTTTGGATCTAGCTCTTAATCGCTACCAGCCCTATTCATTGTGGCCAAAGTAATCAATATCGAATCTTCATAGTAGCCCAAATAATATACATGGAGTCTGGTAATCCTTCTGGATACTCATATAGTGGAGAGCTCATGGTTCAGCACGTGAGGTATTGTCTGCTCTGGCCAATAGGCCTCATGATTTTGTCCTCTAAAAGGTGCCTCATATAGGAAGGATGGTCTCTTCCTATATAAACCAAAGTCTCTCTTGATTCATAATCAATGTAGGACTAATGATGTCTTTCCTTCTACACCATAATATAGCTCACAGTCAAGAAAGAGTCTGTGTACGGACGAAAGTGCCTTCATCTTATTTTATCATAGACTGGTATACGGATAGAAAGAGTCCTACAGTCAGAGGGTGGTCCTCTACCTAATACACTACTATTGCAGTAAAGAGCTCATGACTCTGCATATGAGGTATTATCCACTCTAGCCCATGGCCTCACAGTTTTATCCTTCAAAAATACCTCACGTGGAAAGGATGGTCCCTTCCTATATAAGCTAGATTTTTTTTTGACTCAACTAATTTAGGGCTAATAATATCCTCTCTTCTATACTACAACAGTTAATAGTACCTTCACAAAAAGTAACAGCTACAAAATCGAATTAAAAGAATAGGCATGATATAACTGAAGCCCTAAAGAGGATAAACCAAGACATTCTTATATGACAAAACTGAAAATATGTGTACTTGAGAAGCACCCAATTAGCTCACACTGATTGTTGCTTTAGACAACTGCTAACTTGGGCTGAGCAAGGTCTCCAACCCTACAATAACCTTTATCTTCTTCTATAGACGGTACCAAAGTAGTCGTCCTACAAAATAGAGAGTAGATCACAATGAATAGTGTCTTTGGCAGTCCAAGAACAATCCCCCTGCAGGACATATTTCGCTATAAATTAGTAGCTTTTTTAGCTTCACAATAGGTATGGAGTAGTTTGAAGTTGTGGCATCATGCTTTCCCCTTGAGAATGCCCTTCAACTACAATAGTTCCATGCTCCTATCCAAAGAATTATTAGCAATACAAGATATGACAGATATAGTCACCCTCCAACCAAACATCTTTTGCTTCCAGATCTAATATGGTAGTGCACATCCCCATCCAGGCAGCTACAAACCTGCAATTGTGCCCCTTGTCCTCAATCATAGTTGCATCAAAATTATTTTAAGACTTCCAAAAGTGGGAGGTAGCCAAGTGACAGAGGTTTGATGTACTGCCCACACTGAACAAATTGCAGCTACCCCAATGCTTGGATAGAAGCTTAAAGGAAGAATTATAATCTACTGTATCACCTTGGATAAGATAAGCTAAGGCTCTTCTCATAACTGGACAGGTGACTACGTTGAGTTCTAAAAGATCCCTTCATTGCGCCCAATCCAAATCAACCCAGCAATTGTTGCCAACAAAGGTTGATACTCTTTCTCTACCCTAGTGGCAGACATAATATCCACCATAGCCAGTAAGGAATTAGGCATCAAGTCTATTGTTGAAACTTTTTCAAATTGCTGCCAGCAAGATCAAGGAAATGGGCTCTCAATCAACGCATGGTGAGTATCCTCCATGATGTCTAAACATAAGTCACAGAGTGAAAGAGATGCAGATATAACACCCTGTTTGCTAATAAGGCTTTACAGAGTAGTCTATTCCACATCACTTTCCACCAAAAGTATTTGACCCACAATGGTACCTTCATTTTCCATACCCAGTTCATCATATGACTCACAGGCAATTGTGGCTAACTGATAAGAGGATAAAAGTTTTTGAGGGGATATGATTGATGTGGTTTTGCCCACAAGTTAATTGATCGGACCAATCAGCATATGCAATGGGCATCATACTTATCTGGTTCATCATCTTAGTTGACATCAAATTAGAGATTAAGTTCAAATTCCAGTCCCAAGAAGAACATATCAAGTCACTGGCTTATAAATCAGCAATTTGAGAATCCATGTTAATATAAGTAGGCCGGACTGCAATAGGCACCATTAATATCTGGGGGTCTTGAAAACATTAACAAATTGTCCATTACCAATCAACCAAGGAACTGAGGCTATGTTATGGGGCCACAGTCACTTATTTCCTCCATGTAGCAGAGCATTGCCGTGATCTTGTATAAAAAACCAAGTTCTATGGAAGTGATACTTGGTGGATACAACCTTGGCCCACAACGAGGTGGGATTGATTATGATTTGGGCAGCTAGTTTGCATAAGAATGCTTTCCTACTTGTATGAAAGGAGGTAATTCCTAACCCCCTTGGTTCATTGGCCTGCATATATTTTCCCATGCTATTAGAGAAAGTCCTTTTTGATCTGTAGGATGTCCCCATAAAAGGCTCGATATTTCTTTTCCAATTTGTTCAGAATGCCTGCAGATAAATACAACATAAACAACAAAGATGAATAGATGATAGCACAGATCTGAGCAAAATTGCTCCGCCTGCTTGTTTTTCTTGGAGGAAGATGGAGACTAATGGCATATCATCATTAGTCACCAGATTTATTAGCAATGAGTAAAATTTACAAAAAGGTGGATATATAGATTCACAAGAGCTTTGACAAGCACATCCAATAAAAGCTAGGAACTTGCCAAAGAAAGAGAGAAAAAATAAAATGGAAACCAAACTTCAGGACTCAGAAGAGAATTTCAAAAGGAACAGCAGCAGAAAGGGATATTCTCAACCACCAACAGCATATGGGAGCTTCAAGCAAAAACTTCAGAGTGATGTAAGTCTTCTTCATCATCGTCCCGACAACAAACAAAGCTAAACATGATATAGAAGAGATAGCAGGTAGGAGAGCACACAAGCTACAACAACATACAATGTCATGAAGTTTCACATCATCATCCCAAAACATGAGTGAGCACAAGCAGCCTCAAAAGTTGGATAAGAGGAAAGCAGGAATATCACTCAACAGCACTCCAGATCAGAAAAGAAAAGGTGAGCCATCATATCCAGAGTGGAGAAGAATCAGAATCCAAAGATTACCAATGTCGGCTTCATCATATCCAGAAACCATCCTTTAAGATAGGTTCAACATCAAAAGAATCAAGGAACAGGTTACAACAACTCCCAAATTCCCTTGATGTTATGTCATAGTTTAGAGAAACCTGACATCTCCCTTTGAGAATAAAAGATCGGCCAATCCTTACATAGATTGAGAGCTTTAAATGCAATAGAGGAGGTGGAGGAACACTTATTTAGAAATATCCTAGAGTTCGTTTCACACCAACAGCACTAAAATAAAGCAACAAAGAGACAAGGAGCTGCCGATTGCTGATCCCCAGCGAGAGACCAGATCCAACAATTTGAGAGGCTGAGAAGGCAAGTTAAGTATGCAAGCAAGAATCTCCCAAATTTCTGAAATGAAAGGATAGGAACAGAATAGATGATCAATTGATTCAGTGGGATGTGAACATAGAACACATCCCCCAAAAGCTCTGCCAATCCTTTTCTCAAGATGGTCCCTGATATTAAGTTTGTAGGACACAGCCAGCCAGAAGAAGCATTTGATTTTAAGAGGAGCCTTAAGGGTCCAAACCAAATTTGCCGGTTGCCATTTAATTCCTCTAGAATTTAAGAAATTGTAGAGAGAGGCAATAGTAAAAGAGCTAGAAGAATTGATTTTCCAAATGAATTTATCCTATTAAGCAGAAGCGAGTCCAGGAGATAGAAGATTAAGAATAGCTTGTGATAAAGCCTTCCATTACTAATTTGCAATCTAAGAACTCATCTTTTCCTCAATGAAGGAGAAGACTGTCTTATTCAAGGGTTTCTAGATAATGGAATGCCTAAATATTCCATGCCCCACTACTTTCATTCATAGCAATAAGTCTCCGAATTTGAGCTTTAGTTGGCATAGGAGTGGCTAGGCTTATCATTAGCCAGGATTTAGCAAGATTAATTGCTTGACCAGATATAGAGCAATAGGCACATCAATGATTGCTTTTAGGCACCCACATCCCTCACAGTTGCTTTGACCACCAATAAGCAGTTGATAGCAAAAAGGATATGCGTTACCATTTGCCCCCTCTAAAAGGCTTGTATGCTCTCACAATGTTGTTTTGCTTGCATAATTGAGAAATCTTGATAGAAATTCAGAGCACAAGACAAATAAGTAATGTGATAGTGGGCAACCTTACCTAAGACTAGAACCATTGGGTTGGAGCCCCATTTAGAAGCAAGGCAAATTAGGGTTTGAACACAGGCTCTAAACCTTTTCCATACCTAGCTCAAGAGCTTTGTCAAGATTCATACCCTTGGTAGCTTCTTCTATCTCATCCACTGAAATAGGCCTTGTTAGGGTTGTGTTTTGATCATTTGAAACCAGTGATGAGATCATGGGAATGTCCATGTCCTCTACATCCGGTCGACTGACCCAGCTTTGTTGAAAGTAATCAAGTAGAAGTCTGCCAATCATGTTAGGATCTTCTACCTACTCTCCTTAATCATTCTGTATGACTGATATTTTATTTCTTCGCCTTCTTAAAATGATGGATCTATGAACATATATGGTGTTTACATCCCCATCCTTCAACTGTGTACCTCTAAACTTCCACCTCCACAACACCTCTTGCAAATGTAGAGTTTTATGATATTCCCAAGAAGTGTCGGGAGTTGGGCATGCTGCTGTTTAGAGATCCCCGCTTGTTGAGTTTCCTTTATTTGAATCTAACAAATTTGATCACGTAATTGCTACCCTTTGTGAATACATCTCCTATTCAATGCTTCAATCCTATGATAGCCCTCCGGGTGTCATGTAGGAGCATTGATATTGGTTTACAATATTATAAATTCCTTCACAGTAGAGCCACATCTTTGCAAATCTAAAGGACACTGCTTGTCTAGGTATGCATTCCGAGAGTGATAGGAGAATGGGGTAGTAGTCAGAAGCAAACCTTGTAAGGTGGAATACACAAGACTCTGGGAACATATTTACCCATTAATCAAAAGCAAAAGCATGATCAATTCTTTTCCAAGCTCGAGTTAAACCCAACCTATTATCATATCCATATGTATGAAGTTAATGCTTCTCATATCCTTCCTCCAAGTCACTAGTATGCCCCCTGATAGGCCCAGTGTCGGGATCATGCGTTATCTTCCACCATGGTCTAATGAGTCTATGCACTTGGGGAAAGGCTTGTTCGGATAATCTTGTCTCCAAGAAGTAGCATATGTCCAGGTTATATTATCTAATTAAAGATCGACTGTAGTTTAGAAAGGAGGGTTTACTGCTCCCTTATAATTCTATGATAAAAAAGATCATCACTATTAATGACGGTAATCATGCAAATATTTAATACAATATCAATAGAACTGATATATCACACCACATCTTCTCATGTGCCAGATATAATCTTGTTTAACCTTTTCTTTTTTTTCTTTTTTTGTTGTTGGATGGGGTGTGTGGGAGAATGAGGGAGTTGAGGGATGGGGATTGGAGAGGGAAAGGCTTGAAATTAAGCAATGATGTATACAACGAGAGGTAGTCCTCCACCAAAATACTCTAACCCCTGGATCCTAATAAGGATTGGATTTGAACTTCGATCTTTAGTACATCTACCAATAGATTTTATCAATATTTAGAAAGCATCATAATTACTCTTAAGATTTTTTTTTACTTCTTTCACTATAAGAAAAATGAGCTTGAGCGACAGCCATTAGCAACGGCAATTTTGCCGTCGCTAATAACCTATTTACCGATGACTAATGGTGACCAAAAGATAAACCATCACAAAAAAAATTATTAATGACGGAATTTTTGATTTTTAGCGATGGCTAATGGCATCGCTAATAAATAATAATTTATTTTTAATTTGATCATAAGATTATTAGTGATGAAAATATCTTATTAGCGACCGCATTATTAGTGACGGCTTTAGCCGTAGCTAATACCTTCAAATTTTTCCACCATCGAACCCCCCCCAACCACCCTCGGTTTTTGGCTTTCCAACTGTTTTTAGGGTCCCCATGCACCCTCATTTCCCATACCCCCCCCTCACGATTTTGGGTTGGCCCCCTGTCGATGATCGACCGAGCCCCCTCCCACCCTCTCATTCTCCCTTACTCTCCTCCCCACCCACCTCGATTTTCATCTCCCCACTGACAACCGACTGACCCCCTCCCCTCTCTCGATTCCCTAGCTCACGCGCACCAGCATCCCTACTGACATCCCTGCATTGCTTCCTTGTTACCGCCATCCACCTGCTGGATTTCCTGCACTGCGTCCCCTCTCGATTTTCCAACTCACGCCTCCCCATCCACGTGTCGCCGCCCCCCTTCGCCATCCCCGCACTGCCGTTTCTTGCTGGATTTGCCACCCCCTTGCCAGATCTGCTTTCCCCACACCGATGATGCTGTTCCCTTGTCGAATCCGCCACCTCCTTTGCCGAATACGCCGTCCCCTTGTCGGATCCGTCGCCCCCCTTGCCAAATCTTCTATCCGTGCATCGGTGATGTTGTTTCTCTGTCGGATCTGTTGCCCTCCTGCCGGATCCGCTCTCTCCCTATCGGTCCATCGTCCCTGCACTGGATCACCATCCCTATCTCTGCACCGCCATTCCTACATCGTCGACATCCCTGCACCCATGTATGTTCTTTTGGTGAGTATTAGCGATGGCGACAGAGCCATTGCTAAAAGTTTTTTATTTTAATATATTAATTAATTTTAATTAGATATTTAATTAATTAATTAGGTATTAATTTAATTAATTATTTATTTATTTTATTTAATTATGATTAGTGTTGGAACTGGACTTGGACCGATCTGATGGGCTTCGAGTCGATCTGAATTCTAATCGAACTTCGGGCTAGGCTTAAATAGTTCAGACCGAGCTTGGACCTAATTACAGGGTCCATTTGAACTTTGAGCCCAGGCCCGGATATATCTTTGACTCGATCCAGGCCCGGCTTGAGAGTGGGCCTGATACTGTCGGCCTGCATCCAATCTAAAATCAGTAGTGCTCTATTCATAAAGAGGCTATGATGACTGCCTGTGTGAGATGCACCTAAAGAGTCTAGAGAGAGATGGAGATGATGCATTTCTGTTCTTATTGCTACAGTTTGCAAGGCGAGTTTGGACGGTCTGTTATATCGCAGGCAACCGCTTGTAACCACCTTATGGTTAAAGGTGTAGAGGAACTTATAATGTCTTATTTTCAATGGCAGATCTGAGCCTTCTTCTTTTCCTCTTTCCCTTGTTGAGGATTCGAGAGAAATTTCGGATAGTATTTTTTTAGTTCTCTTCACACATCTTTAGCTGTATGGAGAGAACTAAGAAAAATACTGTTAAAATTTTTTCATTTTGTATTGCGTATCGTTTGATTACTGTAATTAACCTATAGAATTAATACAATTCTTGAATGAGACTGAATGAGATAGAACCCTCTATACCTATTAGTTGATGATATGATGCATTTATTATGTAAGCCATTTTACATGATAAAATAATTGATAAGCATTTTACCTTGTATTCATATATACAAAATCTTTAGATAGTTGCCATGGACCATAGTTGGATGGACCGTCGAATAGTCGACGGGGTGGTTTCTGCTGAATATAAAGAGGGTGTCAAGTACTTATGTGATTATATTTTTGAGAATACGGCACTCTTAGATCAAGGACGAACTCGTTATCCTTATAAGAGATATATCAATAGAGAAATATTTGATAAGGATACAATAATTGTCCATTTATATAGGAGTGGATTTATGTCAAACTACAAGCATTGGTATCTGTATGGAAAGATGTGGAAGACAAGTGCAAGAGTTAGAAGTCAGCAGAACAGAGACACAAATAGAATGGTAGATATGGTTATGGATGCGGCTGGTCCTGAATTTGACTAAGATATGGAGGACTATCCAGAAGCTGACAGTAACGATTTCTATCGTATGCTGAAAGATGCTAATGAACCACTATGATCGGGATGTGAAACATACACTGTATTATCAGTTGTGTCAGAGTTGTTGAATTTGAAGGTCGAGTTTAATATGACGGTCAATTATTATGATAGAATAGTAATAATAATAAAGAAGATGCTACCGAAGGATGAGAAGCTTGTTAGGAGCTTCTATGCTTCAAAGAAAATGATGAAAGGGTTAGGCCTAGGAAGATGAGGAAGATGAGTAGTCAACCTTAGGAAGAAAGGAGTCGACCCACCTCTCCTCGCAAAGCTTCTATTTTAGCTTGAAGACTCTTCTTTGAAGCCCCACCTCTTCTTTTTGGACTTCTCTTGTAAGTCCAAGCACCTCTCAGTGACAGCCTCTACCTAAGCATCCAAGCTCTTATACCTCACATCCGGAACACCACCTCTGGTCACTCTCATACTTCTAACCATCTGGTATCATTTTATTTCTTACATTGTCTTGAATCATTTTAAATACTTATCTTGCATCATTTTAAATCTTGTATTATCATATCATAATTTATATAATTAATCTGTGATTCTATTTATTTTATTTTTAGAGATTATAGATCATGTCTTCTAGAGGTCGGAGCTATTACAACCGTAGAGAGAGCTCTCATACAGTCAGATCGTATGGTTCTGTGCCATACATATCAGACAATAACTTTAATACTTTGGATATTTTTTTATATTATTTATTTTATTATCTAATATAATATTTTTTATAATATCTTGATACCCTCAGGTTTGGATGATGTGGGGTCACCAGTGACCCCACAGTCATGCAGAGCAGTGTCTAACTCTTAGAGTTAGCAACGTGGTAGAGGATTCGTCTGGCTCGTAGCACGTCCGACTCAGTCGGAGGATAGATAGTTCGTCCATATTCAGAACCACTCATAAGTATTTATTTTACCGAATATGTTTAAAATTTAATCATTTTAGAGTTTAACATTTATTATTCATAATCAATTTTGCAGTACATTTAGAGAGCCTGGGGTGCCTCATGCGGTTACTAGGATCATCCGATAATTGATGTCGGAGCCAGTGAATGAGTTCTCTAGTTGACCATCAGGAGCTCATGATGCAACCTGGGACATGCTTTTGGTAAGTCAAAGATGTTTAATTTTAATTTATGATGGATTTATATTCTATTTATTAATACATGCTTGCTTCTACTTATAAGAATACTACTGATTCAAGACTCCTCAGGATGAGGAGTTTGGCCGTCAGACCTTCGAGGAGGTGGCTCACGTCGGCTTCAAGATGGACTGTACAGCCTTAGGCAGTCCGTCATAGAGCACTCCAGTTTCAAGTCACCATCGGATTGAAAGTCTTATACAGATCACTGGATGCGGACGGACATATAGGAGGCTTTCTGTGATCGATGGAGCACTGAGGAGTACTTTGATAGACGGCAGAGGGCACAGTAGAATCGGACCATCCAACAGGATCCGATCAAGCACACCGATGGCTTCATTGGCACACATGTTGCAGTCGATAGATTGGTAAAATTTATACTTTAAATTAATTTCATATTGAATTGATCATATATATATTTTAATTGATTTAATTTATTATTATTTATTATAGATATAGTAGCTAGATCATGCACTATGACAGCTGCAGATATGGGAGGCCACACACTAATCTAAGAGAACTGATGATTACTTACATCCTAAATCTTGACAGATCATGGTAACAACTTAAAACATTATTTATTAAATTTTTATATATACTGATATATATGGACTAATAATTTTTAAACTGTATAGGCGGATTACATAGAGTATTTCGTATCACGACATGGTCAGAACCCATCCTCTCAGCCCTCCTTGACCTTGAGGGATGGCTCAGGGCCACTAGAGGGGTGAGTAGGAGCCGGATTATAGGATTTAGCCATAGCTTCGACCCTTCAATAGCTCGATACTCTTCGATGTCCTCCTCTCAGGCCTCGAGACCCAGACATGGGGTGATGTATATGTGGAGGTCATGTAGAGGCTTTAGAGCCAGCAACGTTAGAGCCTCTGAGACGTCATCCGCGATACAATCATTGAGATTCTCTGGGACCCGTATCTATGCTATCAATTAGGCTCGTTGTCACAGCCATTATAGCAGATAACTCTATTAATAATTTTTATTATTTAATTTATATTTAAAAGCTTCACATATTTAGGTTTGAGTCTGAAAATGAGATCTACGAGGTAAAAATTCAATCTAACCATCTAATCGATGGGTCGGAGTGTTTATAGCTCTGTATCATTGAATAGAACATATAAAATAATCTATTCAAGAATCGAAGTAGTATATCGAAATATACACCTCCGTATCGATATATATACTTCGTATAAAAATTATTAATAATATTTATTTTCTTTCATCATAAGATGCTAAGACATCCGACTCTCATCCACCAGCTGCTGAAGAGGATGTACAGAAGCAGAGAAGAATGAGGAGGACGATGAGGAAGATCTCATATGATTTTAATATATATATAT
>KE504823.1:390727-415243 GCA_000441515.1 Elaeis oleifera
AAAATATGAATTAACATTCCCACTAACTCAAAAGATGTATTACAGACATAATGTATGCAATGTGATAGAAGAATAACCCTTTTATTCATTTATAGTCAAAATTATAAATTTATCCTTAGATTTGTACAGGAATGTGTCAGCCGATCTGGCATCTAGGGCACACATCTAACAACACATCTATAATATATTTAAAATATATAATATTGCATCTGTGTGCATAATATATAATATGCATTCCCCATTTCTATGTATTATTACTTTTATGTAGTATAGTATTATTTTGGGAAAAAATTTAATGTTGAATGTGGGTTTTGATTCTATGTTTTTGATTTTTATATAATAATATTTTGAGAAAAAATAATTTTGAATGTGAGGTGATTTTTATTTTATATAATATTATTTGATGGAAAGTTAATATCAAATTTGGGATAAAGTTTGTATCTTTCATGCAAAAGAATGATTCACATTCTTTGCATGCATCCATCGTTGGATCACATAATGGTTACTTCAAGATCTTTGCAGGTGAATGACTCAAGAAGTTAGTGCTTTAAGAGCTCTAGTGAGTGCCATCCAGTGATTGACATATTATAAAAGAAGATCAATCATTTTTTTGTGTGAAAGATACAATCTGAACCCTCAATTTTGGGGGTCCACCTTATGCATGCTTGTGCATGGGTTTTCAATTTCCCCCTCTAACCATTGTGACCAACAATCAAGGTTGTCTAAAAAAGACAACTGGTATTATATATATGTATTTCAAAGTTAAAGATTGAAAAAATGAAACTTGGCCCATCCCAAACCTTCTGACCCTATTCTTTTTAGCTTCGTTGCTACTTCTTCTAGTTGGTTCCTTCCCTTTTCCACTCTCTTCCTGTACTACCAAAGCATTTCTCCCCCTGTTCCATTGGTTCATGTTAGATCATAGCTTTGGGAGTCCCTAATCATCGGCTCGTTTTCAAATGAAGGCATGTCTCGACTAGGATGAGATAGATATGCTGCTGAAATCGATCGAGATCGAAAAACGGACACCTGATCCTCACGCAGGAATGTTGGTGCTGGTGCTGGAGCAACTTGCAAAATAAATCTCTAAATCGGAGGTAGTGGCTTCGGCTAGGATCCTCTGATGCTCCAGTCAGAAAAGCAGAGAACAAGAGAGCAGCAACGGATTCTCTGAGAGAGATTTGATTTAACTTATCTAGATCCTCAGGACTTTGGTTATTTATATAGAAGGATATCAAACAGTTGGATTGTTAGCTATGAGATGGTACGATCTCAAAATTATTAGATCGTTGGGCATTCCAAACTGAGTGAGATAATTCAGCCCTCAATCGTTCTCATGAGATCAGGGGAGGCGGTTGCATCAAATTTTATCTATTCAGGATAGACAGCCGTTGCGCACGTTAAAGAGATAAGTCGGGTGAGCAGCTCATACACAGGTTAGACCTCGAAGATGCCTCGGCTCAGCATGAAGATTGACTACTTAGCTCATACGGTGGCCAGTGATCATGTTGATGATCCGAGAATTTAAGATTTCTTATGATATAGCGCTAATCCGAGGCTCTCACGATAACCATCGTAACACTACCTCCTACTTCTGAGTCTGAAAATCAGATGAAAGAAGTACTTCAAAAGTACCTCGATCTAATGCTATGCGCTTCTGCCTTCTGCATTTAAAGCACGTGACATTAGCCTAACGCGATTGATATAGATAGGCATAACTGATGGGACCACTCAAATGATGGCTTTTTTGAGGTTATGGTAGCTTTTCATTTTCTTTCTCCTTTAAATTTATACTTTGAAGGCACAAGTAGCCACAGATCTTTTTTGTGCTGATTATTCATCATAATTCTTTAGAGCAAGATGGATTCACAGTGCGTGAAGAGACTTGAGCAAATTCTGACTCGTAGGAGACAGGTTGTGGTTTCGATTGCTGAAACGAGACCCATGGTCAGAAAAGAAGAACATGCCGCCCCTATTGTTGAGCCCATGGTCCTGCCATTGGAAGTCATGACACAGTATTCTCTAGGAGAAGTTCTAATCAATGGGGTGTCAATGGAAACGGCACCAAAAATGAGCACCGAGGGATGCTTCGAAAAAGACCCGACGAGGTAGTATGGATGGAGAAGGCTGTTGACAATCCAGAGATGGATCTGGCGACGACGATGGAGACTGAAAGATCTCTGGAGATGGTGACTCCTGCTGGATGCTTTCTAGTATCTACTTCTCATATGGGACCCTCAAATTTGATCCCTCATGTTCCATCCACAGAAGAGAGCCTCCAATCTATGGTGTAGTATTTGATGAACCTCCTACTGTCGGTCGAGAGCTTGTTCCTTAATGGATAAAGAGGGAGAGGTGATCTACTCATGCTTTAAGATCTCTTGTACATGTGGATCAATGTCTAGCAAGCCTCGTCAATTCCAATCTTAGTGTTCTGACAATGGAGAAAGAGGAGATTGGCTTATTGAAGTATGGTTAGAGCAACTGGAGAAAGATAATGCTGAGCTGGTCAAGGAGCTCAGCTTTACAGAGGAGGCTCTTTAGGATGTCCAGGAGTCGATTCTCCATTGGGATGAAAATTATGGTAGGTCGAAAGATGGATTAAGGCCCTCAAACAACAGAAATCTTATACCAACAAGAAGATTGAGGACCTTGAAGGGAGGATTAAAACCCTTGAAAGACAGAGATCTGAGGCTGAGAGAAACTACTACCAGATCCGTGATGATCTGGAGCATCTGAGGAGGATACTTGGAGCAGAAAGAGGTTCTCCTTACTTTAAAACTCACTCTCGAAGGAGCCTCAGTGGTGGTCCGTGAGGGCCAGAACTTTTGAAGGGACAAGCTATGGAGAGAGAGCTCCTTGAGGAGATGGGCGCTTTGCTGTCAAGAAGTTCAGGCCATTCAGGCCTCCCTAGAGCTGCTCTTGGGAGTCCAGAAGATTAGATCGGAGGTGGAGCACCTGAAGAAGAGGTTGGAAGAGAGAAAGATAAATCATAAGCTTCTTGGGATAAATTTATAGATCAGGAGATTTTACTCAAACACGTTGAAAGCAAAAGAAAGCAACTGGAGAAAGAAGGGGCTAAAATCATAGCCAAGCTTGCAAAGCAGTGTTCTTCACAGGCTTTGAGAAGTGCAAGTCCATTGCCCAGGTGCACCTTCCTCCTGACTTCATCAAGCATCTTCAAATTGATTGTCTAGACGAAGATTTGTAGGCAGTGTCGTTGGAAACTAATCGAGGTTTATAATATCATCCCATTTTCGGATGAGATGGATAAGATTGATGCAACTGTCCAGATCGAAAGTATCGACAGCACTGAAGAATACTATCCCGCAGGCAATCACCTCGGCAATCTCCCTGAAGAATAATTTATACCCTCTTCTTTTTATTTCTATGATCCAAGGCTCCTGGCTTGTAATAGAATCTCCATAGGAATAGGTGTATCTCTTCTTTTGATGAATACAAATCATATTTTAAATATGAAAATCAGATTTTAACATATGCTCGATCCCTGGCTGTAACTACAAAATTTGATTAGAGTAATAGCTCAGACGAATACTTAGCCTGTGTTATGCTTTAAGCAAGGCTCGAATCGAGCTGAAGTTAGGGCAAAAATCTGAGCTAGCCCTAGCTGTCGTTAGAATTGCAAATACAGTAGAGATTATAATCTTTATTTCGATCCGGGGTGAACTTCCATACCTATTATACAGATTTTGAAAAGACTGAAATTCAATTGCATCCACATGGGAGTGATTGGTACACGTCTGCACACATTCCTTCCAAAGTGATGTAAAGTGTGATTCACCTGTCATTGGCATTAACTACCATATCGGCGGCAGTGATCATCTCCATTCGTAATTTCACATGCACGTATGCTAATCTTCTGTCGATGCATGTCTTTCGCAATTAATGCATCGATGGGAGGCGGCTTTTAGAGGTCCCATTCCAATCTAAGGTTATTTAAAATTTTCAGACAGAACAAGATGCGAACCTCGCCAAGTTCTGGTTATCTTTCCTTCTATTGTAAGTTCTTCTATTCTTCACCTTTTTGCGGCTTTTCTGCACGAGCGAGAGAGAGAGAGAGAGATGGCCACTATGGAGCCTGACTTTGCTCCGTTGGATTTCAGATCAGAGTTGACAGAGCGGAATGTAATCGTGCTGCATAAGCAATATTAAATACCTCCCGCATTCCAGCTTGAAGTCCCAGGACCAGACGATCGAGTCTGCCGTTCGCCTTTAGGGCATATGGGCCTCTATGAGGAGTACTTTTAGGCTGAGCTGAGACTTTCTCTTCATCATTTTTTTGCAACACTCCAGTATTTTGAAATATCGCCATGTACGATTGTGCCGAATGCGTGACGACATATTTGCGGCTTCACCGTGGTATACGTGCTAGCGGGGATTGTGCCAAATATCGCATTCTTTATTTTTTTTTCAGCCTCAAGTGGCACCCAAACTCGTGCGGATGGTGGTGCATGACTCCGTGGAAGAAGAAGGATGGCTTCCACCTGATATTCTCGAGTATGCCTTCCATTGTGCATGGTTGGAAATTGAGGTTTCTCTTCTTCTTGTAAACATCAGGTGAAGACTGAAATTTTACGATCTGAGGTGAACCTCAAGAAGCTACACTAAAGGAACCTTCGACAAACGAGAGTCTGAAGCAAAAGATTGCAGCTCTATGAAGCTTCAGGATTCTAAAGTTAAAAGAGCTGTTATCAGCTCAGGCACTGTTCAATATCGGTATCAGCCAAGCCGCTTCTCAAGATACGTGAGTCAGCTATCTTGATCTTAAATCTTCTAGCTCTATTCGTCTTATAATTTAATTATCATGACTGCAGAGTTGGATGTTAGAAAGAGCTCGAGCCCACCAAAGGAGAAGCAAAAAATTCTATGAAAAAGAGGTCCCAAGTTTGCCACCGGATGGAACCTCCAGGCCAAAGTCGGAGATTTTGCACAACTGACTTTGGAGGTCAGAAAATCTGAATCTTCTCATCTGGAAGGCCATGAGATTACAGAGGTGAGAAGCGGCTCGCCTACCATCTCAGCTACTGCAGGCGATTGGGTGAGCCATGCGGATCAAGGTCTGGAGAAGGTGATTCTGAGTCTTTCCGCTCCTCTCAGCTTACTGACCTAACCAACTTCACCCACAGTCGAATTTTCCTCGGATGAGGCACCAGTCGAGGTTGTCGGTGCATCTAGAACTACGTCAGTCGGGCTGAAGCTTGAGGCCTCAGTGCTGAAGGATCTCACGTTGGCAAGCGAGCTACTTTCTGGACTGCTCCTCTTTGCCGACGCGAACAAGCTACTGGGTGTTCTTCGGAGGGAGATGAAGAGAGGAGCTATAGATTACCTCATCTGAGTATATTGGGGTTTTCCTTTTAGCACTTACTGTATGCTTATTCATTATTTATAAAATTTTCTTCACTTACCAGCTCACCCATTACTTGAATGGGTACATTGAAAAATCCTATGAGCTGTCCAAAGAGGTGAAGAAGTCTACGCTCGAAGTCAAGATGCTCAAAAGAGCAAAAGAGAGGGCCGAGAAGAAGGTTGGAGAAACCTCTATGAAAGCCGATGCCACCGAGAGGAGAGTTGAAGATGCTGAGATGGTGTTAAGGAAGGCTGTTGAAGAGAATTCATGACTGCTGGATAAGACAATGGAGTTTGAGGCTCAGACAAAGAGGAACACAGCCACTAGTAAGGAGAACTCTCGCCTGCAAAAAGAAATAAAAGAACTGAAGGCCTGATTGGGGGTGGAGGAGAAGCGAATAGTCGAGGCTGCTACTAAGGCTGTGGAGGACTTCTGAGCTTTAGAAGAATATGAGGAGAAAAAAGTTGAGTATTCCTCCGACACCTATGATGTTGGGAGGCAGTCTATCCGAATTCGAGTCGCTGCCAAATATCCGGATCTAGATCTGAATTTTTTAGATAAAATTTGGGATCCTACTACAGCGGATGTCTCAGTGGCCGGCACCTCAGCTCCAGGCGCTACCCTATAATTTTTGTATTTTTTTCATATTTTAGGGTCATTGTAAAAAAATTTGAAAGAATAAAATGAGTAGAATTTTTTGTCATACTTTTGCTATGTAAGCTTACTCATATCGATCTGAGATAATTTAATTGGATGGTAATTTATTCTGTTTCCTTAAATGCGAACAAGTATGGAGAATGACGATCGATGACTCTCCCGATAAGGCCATGTCTGAAAATGACATGGGGCTTATAGAGATGCCCCACGTGGCCACATTTTATTTTGCGAAGCATCGCAGGAATTTATTCCCACTCTGAAGAATGTGTGTCATTAACTACTTGGCCATTAACTCCTGAGAAGCGTCTATTGGCGGTTGATGTGGCTGCTAGCGCTTATAAATAAGGAGCTAGAGAGCAAAGAGATCTCCACTTCTCCTTCTGTAGTAAGAAGTCCCCTTCTTCGTCTGTTGCCATGTCGTCGCCTTCGAATCTACCACCCTTGGAGTTGATTAAGAGACGAGTGAGAGAGCGGAATGCCATTACAAGTGATGCCCGTCAGAGGTACTTAGTCCTGAAAGGGAGAGAGCCAGACGGGCTGGTACATCTACTTCTTGTGGGCCTTTTTCTCCTTTGCCTCCTGGGATCAGGCTCCCCCCTCAACTTGAGCACATCTCGCCCACAGTTCGGGAGCACTGCATTGCGAAGTTTCGAGATTCTATAGTGTTTAGGAGGAAAATGCTCGACATTGCGGCCGCCACCTTCATCCAGGACTTTGATGATTGTAAGGTCCATCTACTGAGGATAATGTCGTATCGAGAACTTCACGGCATACAGGCTGGCAGTACCGATGAAGAGATGGAGACTTCGATGGATGAAGATTGAATCACCTCACCCGGATGGTGAGAAGGTGAAGTCTTCGATGGACAAAGATCGAACCAGCTCACCTGACCGATCCGATGCTCCATCAATTGCAGCAGGACGTCCCTTCTCATCTTCTCCTCTTATTTTCTCTCCTTCTTCTGCCGTCCTCCTCTTCTTCTTCTACTATCCTCCTCTTCTTCTTATCTTTCTTATTTTTTTCTCTTGTTCGCAAGATGGTGCCTGGAGCAACCTGTCCTCTAAAGTGTTTGAAACACTAGCTTTTTCTTTGTAAATTGCTTGGAGCACTGACATTTTCTTTGTAAAGGCTTTAGTGAATAAAAGAAAAGCTTTGTTTTGGAAGTCGTTGCTTCATTTCCAGCTTTAAATTTGTATTTGTGGACTTTAAATTTTGCTCGACTTGTAGAAATCAGTACAAATAGGCACTCAGATCACTGTGAGAAAATATTCAGTGCTCAGCTCAGCATGAATAAGGTTATAGGTTGCTCAGTTTTAGCATAGATATACTTAAGACAATTTCGATTGAAGTGAATATATTTAGAGTAATTTAGAATAACTTGAATATAATCTGACCATTCATGAGTCTGAGGCATCATAATAATTATCTCAGCACTACCCCTACTCCTGAGTCTGAGATAATGTCTCAGGCTGAAGGAGTACTTGTTGAGGTAATACCTTTGATCATACGTTATCCATCTTGTATCCTTCTTCTAAAGAGGCTGTATGTGCCGGTGGCAAGCTTGTGCCTATGGCATCTAGGGCTCTTCAGTGATGTTCTGAGGGTCTGATTAGTTATCCCTCCGGAGGTTCTTTAAGAGTCTCCTCCACTTCTCATACGACTCGAACTCTATAGGGGTCTGGTAAGTTAGCCCTACCTCGAAGTCACCGAAGTCTTCTCAAAGGTCTGGTAAGTTAGCCCTCCGGAGATTTTCTAAGGATCTCCCTCCGCTTCTTATGTGACTCGAGCTCTGTAAGGGTCTGATAAGTTAGCCCACCTCGAAGTCATCGAGTTCTTTCGAAGATCTGGTAAGTTAGCCCTCTGAAGGTTTCCTAAGGATCTTCCTTCGCTTCTCGTGTGACTCGGACTCTGCAGGGGTCTGATAAGTTAGCCCCACCTTAAAATTATCGAGATCTTCTTGAGGGTCTGGTAAGTTAGCTCTCGTGAGTGGCATTATGTGCCTATGACGATCTTATACCTACGGCATCTAGCACTTTTCGTCTTCACGCGAGATGCAGTATGTCAGTGATGAGCTTGTGCCTATGACATCTTGCACTCTCGACAGCCTTCTAAGGGTCTGATTAGTTATCCCTCCAGAGATTTTCTAAGGATCTCCCTCCACTTCTCATGTGACTCGGGCTCTGCAGGAGTCTGATAAGTTAGTCCCATCTCGAAGTCGTCGAGATCTTCTCAAGGATCTTGTAAGTTAGCCCTCCAGAGGTTCCCTAAGGGTCTCCCTTTGCTTCTCATGCGACTCGGGCTCTACAAGGGTCTGGTAAGTTAGCTCCACCTAAAAATCACCGAGGTCTTCTCAAGAGTCTAATAAGTTAACCCTCGCGAGTGGCATTGTATGCCTGTGACGATCTAGCACTTCTTGCCTTCACGTGAGATGCAGTGTGTGCCAGCGGCGAGCTTGTACCTATGGTATCTTGCATTCTCAACGGTCTTTTGAAGGTTTGATTAGTTATCCCTTCGGAGATTTCCTAAGTATCTTCCTCTGCTTCTCGTGTGACTCGGGCTCTGCAGGAGTCTAATAAGTTAGCCCACCTCGAAGTTGCCAAGATCTTCTCGAGGTTCTGATACGTTAGCCCTCTAGTGGTTCCTAAGGGTCTCCCTCCACTTCTCGTGTGACTTGGGCTCTGTAGGGGTCTGATAAGTTAGCCCTGCCTCAAAGTCAATGAGGTCTTCTTGAGGATCTGGTAAGTTAGCCCTTGCGAGTAGCGTTGTGTGCCTGCGGCAATCTTGTGCCTACGGCATCTAGCATTTCTCGTCTTTGCATGAGATGCAGTGTGTGCCAGCGACGAGTTTGTGCCTACAACATCTTGCACTCTCAATGGCCTTTTGAGGATCCGATTAGTTATCCCTCCAGAGATTCCCTGAGGATCTCCCTTCACTTCTTATGCGACTCGGGCTTTGCAAGAGTCTGGTAAGTTAGCCCCATCTCAAAATCATCGAGATTTTCTCAAGGATATGATAAGTTAGCCTCCAGAGGTTCCTTAAATATCTCTCTCCGCTTCTCATGCGACTCAGATTCTATAGGGATTTATTAAGTTAGCCCTGTCTCGAAGTCATCGAGGTCTTCTTAAGGATCTGATAAGTTAGCCCTCACGAGTGGCATTGTATACTTGTGGTGATCTTGTACCTACAATATCTAATACTTCTCATCTTCATACGAGATGCAGTGCGTGTTAGGATGAGCTTGTGCCTACGGTATCTTACACTCTCGATGGCCTTTTAAGGATCTGATTAGCTATCCCTCTGGAGGTTCCCTAAGGATCTCCCTCCACTTCTCGTATGACTCGAGCTTTGCAGGAGTCTGGTAAGTTAGTCCCGTCTCGAAGTCACCGAGATCTTCTCGAGGGTCTGGTAAGTTAGTCCTTTTATTAGTTGATCGTAGTTATAGTTCAGGATCTTAAGTGAAAGAAGGAGGCAACTCTTAAAGAATTTGGATGCCCATCGTGAATTGATAGCTCTGCAAATTTTATTTCATAAAAAATATTATTACATCATTAGTAATATATGCGGAGATCTATTGAGCTCTATGGTCTAAAAATTGGAGTCCCGTCGAGCTGCTTTAGCCTATAAGCTCCTGGGCGTACCACTTCATCCATTTGGTAAGGATCTTTCTAGTTGGGCAATAGCCTTCTTTCTAGCACCTGCCCGATAGGCTATGAGATTTTGGTTCGCCATAGCATCAGATTACCAGCTTGGAACTCTTTAAGTCAATCGTCAAATCATCAGATCACCAGATCAAAGTTGATCATCAGACGTAAAGATCTGCATTTTTCTGTGAAAATTTAATTAGTCAGCATTTGGTTACCTCATCTAGATATGAGCCGATTTTTATCATCCGGTTCAGATTCTCCTTCCTCAGCAGGACATTTAGAAAGTCCTCGATTGGTCAAAAACTTCATCATCAGATGGTGGCTTGAGACGTCAGCTTTCAAAGTTTAGAGATCGGGATGATCGAAGACGACATTATAAGCCGAGAGGCTCCCCTGATCCAGACGATCCCTCAATAATCATGTGGATTTCTCCTCAGATGGGTCGCTTTTCTTCTGCCATTTGTCCTCCAACCTGCTGCCGTTCCTACCATGCTGGTGTTTGCTACGGTTGAGACTGAGGGAGAGGCTACTGAGGCAAAGGGAGTGGCTGCTGAACTCTCGAAGCTCAACACTGAGGGGCCGCTCTTCGAACAAAATGATTCAGACACCCCTACCTGAGAAGCATCTCGATCTCATCACGAAGCTGGTGGCAGACTTCAGTATCGTGACCATGATCATGATGGTAAAAGTAGTATTTATTCGGATCTCGATGGCATTCCGACTTTGTTCTCATTAGTCGAGGCTCAGGTAACTCAGGCCCACTTGAACAATACCTCTCTCCGAGGAATAGTTAGGGGCTTCTAGCTATCGTACAGTCGAAGAGGTGATGGTTGCCGAACTCTTCTCGAAGGACTCCAGAATTGATGATTCGATCCCCATTATTCTACCTCGGGGGCAAGGATCGGGAGCGCTGGCATCTTTTCTCTTCTCGTCTCGAATGGCGCTCCTTACTAGATCCCGCCGTAGCTAAACTGATAGAAGTATCATCGACAAAAGCTTCTTCCATGCGGGCATATTTCTCCACACGGACAAGCATATCCAGAAGATCCCGAGGATAAGTCTTAATGAACTACTTTTTTGAGTCGTTCTTCAGCAAATTGCTCATCATTGCGGCGATCGCAGTTGATTGGTCCAGGTTTTGGACCTCCAGCATCACCATATTGAATCTATTTATGAAAGAGTGGATTGACTCATCCTCCTTCTGTTTGATGGTATGGGGCAGTCGGACCACTTCTACTGTCGCCGGCTACTGATGAAATGACCGACGAAAGATCGATATAAGTCTTCAAAGGAATAGATGGATGCCAGCCTCAAACTCGAGTACCACTGTCGAGCAATCTCCTTGAGGGTTGGAGGAAACGCTCGATAGAGGATTGCATCTGATGTTTTCTGAAGGAGCATGGCAGCCTTGAAGGTCTCCACATGATCGATGGGATCGGTGGTCCTATCATAGATCTCCAGCTGAGGTAGTTTGAAGTGCAAAGGAAGTAGTTCTTACATAATTCTCGAGACAAAGGGTGGCTAGTTGTTATACTCTTCGTAGGGCAGCATCGAGGAGCTATTATTATTGAGGGTCTTTTCTATTTTCTGACCCAACTACTGGTCGAACTCCTAGAACCGCCTTTCAAAATCAATTTCATGGATAGTACCAGTCTTGGAACACAAAAGAGATCAACGTTTGGGGGTTGATTCATGGCCCGACTATGGGCTTGGAGATCACCGCGTGACCGACTGCTGGGCCCTAAGGTGACTTTAATGAGTTAGCCTCCTCTTCGAATTTTGAGGAAGCATCTGCAGCTCTTATTGAGGTAGTGGCTGTGGAGCTGCAGTTAAATAAGATTTTATGGGGGCACCGCTGTGGAAAGTACAGGTGATACCATCGAAAAAACTGTATGATGCATAGGGACAGTCTGAGGAGGCTGTGATGCCACCTGAAAGGGCATGAGAAAGATCTGGACCGTGTGGATTGTGGTCGTTAGATGTTGAACTCGCTGGAAGAGCTGACCGAATTGATCGATCGTGATCGATGCCAGTTGGACTAGTTGAACCGATGGAGGGACGATCGATTGAACTGGCGAAGGAATTTTCAGTGCCAGTGGTTGAACCTGATTGTCAGCTTGGCTGGCCGCTTGTCGGAAAATGACGGTATTAAAAAATCGAGAAGATGTCTATCTTGGAGCCATGAATGCAAATGTAGACCGTTCCTCTATCTGTTGCTGCTGAAATTGATCGAGATCGAAAGACGGACATCTGATCCTCGTACAGGGATACTGGTGCTGGAGCGACCTACAAAATAAGTCTCCAAACTGGAGGTTATGGCTCCGATAAGGATCCTTCGATGCTCAAGTCAGAAAGCAAAGAACAAAGGAGCAGCAACAGATTCTCTGAAAGAGATTTGATTTGACTTACCTGAATCTGTAGGGCTCTGATTGTTTATATAGAAGAATGTCAGACAGCTGGATTGTTAGCTATGAGATTGCACGATTTTGAGATTGTCAGATCGTTGGACATTTCAAACTGGATGAGACAATTCAGCCTTCAATCGCTCTCACGAGATCAAGAGAGGTGGTTGCACCAAATCTTATCTATTGGAGATAAACAGCTGTTGCGCACGTTGAAGAATAAGTCGGCTGAGCAGCTCATATACAGGTTAGACCTCGAGGATGTCTTAGCTCAGTATGGAGATGGACTCTTCAGCTCATACGGCGGTCAGCGGCCGTGTTGATGACCCAAGAACTTGAGATTCTTTGTGATATAGCGTTGATTTGAGACTCTCACGATAACCATCGTAACAGGTACAAAGTTGTGAGTCATTCATACCTTGCGAAAGTCTCTACTTGGGAGGGCTTAGAAGGACCTAATAGGTCGGTAAGTTACGTCTCTCAGCATTGAAGTGCTTGGGGGGCTTGTGGAGTCCTTAGGCCCTCAATCACTGGATTATCCTCGGATGACAGTGTTTCCTATCCAGGATGGTTTTGTCGTTGAGTATTTTAGCTACGATAAAGGCAAGAAAGGTTGTGAAGGTGGATTTTAGTAACTCGCACCTATCCCAAGTTTTGTTATCTCACATAAACAAGATGAGATGAACCGGATGCCCCCTCTTGACTTCAACCCTTGGATAGAATTATCCTCTTGACTCAAAAAAGAAGAAAAAAAGAAGATAGATCCTTAAAGTCATCCTTACCATTGTGGTGTTGACTATCAAGTTTAAATTTAGTGACATCCAACAGAGGTCTATGTAAGGTGTCTTTATTATTGTGGTATTGACTATAAGTTTTAGATTTAGTGGTATCTAGGGGAGATGCATATTGAGTCCTTGTTTGATTGTTATTTCATCCTTGTTTCATTCGTAAACATGGACTTAAACACGGCCCATCAAAACCTCAGGTCTGGGAGTTAACTTTGTAGAAACCCACATAATCAATTGGGAAAATTCTGGGGTCAAAATTAATTTCCTATTTCCATAAGTATTTTTAATGCTTATCCTGAATTCTTTTGATAAATAAGCTCCCATTTAATAAGATTACAATAAATATTTTTAATGCTTATCCTGAATTCTTTTGATAAATTAACTCCTATTTAACAAGATGCACTCCTCGATCCGCTTTATTATACGAGACAGTCAAAGGAGGGTTCGTCGAGACGAACAGGGAGGGTACGTGTAACCTGCTCACGTCACCAAGGGAGTAACGAATCCTCGGGTGTGATCTCGGCCGTTCATCAAGAGCACGTGCACTATCACGTGCCCCGGCGCCAGTTTTGGCTGCCGAGTAGTCTATAAATACCAGCGGATCCGCCCTCTCTCTCCGCCCCATTGCGACTTCTGAGAAGAGAGGGCCAACGAGAGATCTCTACATTACTCGAAGACGGCCGCCTCGATCCCACCCTCATCCCTATCACCCTCTCTCTTCGTTCCATTTGGGTGAGATCTCTTCTCCTCGATCTCTTTTTTTTTTTCTTCTCTTGTAAACCCTAGATTCCGTTCTTTCTTAACCTTCGTGAAACCCTAAGTCTCCCCGATTTTTTTTGCTGTCTTTCTGATAAACCCTAGAATCGGCGTCAAAATTGGGTTTTGTGGTTGATTTAGGAAGAGGGAGCCTCGTATCTGTTATCTGATCTCTGTGATCAGCCATGGGACTCGATGATCTCGTCGTCTGATGAGCAGGATAGAACGGGTGTTATCGGTTAGGAGTAAATTTGCCAGCTTGAAGTAAGAGCGTGAAAAGATGGGTAAATTGTGTTTTTTTTTGGATTGGATCGATTGTAGTGGTAGGTGTGGTTGATTTCTTGGATTTTAAGGGCGTCTAGTCATGGATGTACTGCAGAGTTGGAATGGTAGATTAAGGTGCTGATTAGTTCCATCGAACAGATCACGTGCATATTTTGTGGTAGAGGTACAGATGGACTTATGCTATTATTTTGAGATTTAAATGGGTATTATTGGATAAAGTAATCTGCAATTTTTCTAGAGAACCTTTCTTGTAGATGAGTAAGAGCCAAAAATGAATAAAGAATTTGGATTTTCGTGGAAGGCATGGATAGTTTCTTTGATTATGGTTATTTGGTGTTTCAGAGACATTTTTGATTGTCTTCGCGAGCTGAATGGTAGATTAATGTGGAGATTATTTTATTAAACAGATCTTGTGCGTGATTTGAGGGTGAGCCCTTGGCGCAATGGTAAGGTTGCTCCGTTGTGATCGGGAGGTCATGGGTTTAAAATATGGAAACAACCTCTCTGTATGCTTGAGTAGGTTGCATACATCTGATCCTCCCCCAGACACCACAATAGTGGGAGTGCAGTAGGCCATCCTTTTTGTTAGATCCTATGCATTATTTTAGATAAAATGTGGTAAATCTGTGAGGTACTGAGCTAGTGATGAGTGATGTGTATGGTTTTGTGTCTTGTGCTGCTAAAACCAGTTTACATTTACGGAAAATGTTGGTTAGAAAATTACATACTTCTACATTTGTTTTTTGATTTCTAAAGTATAAACACCCAAAGATCATAAATATAACCCCTGTTGCATTTCTTTGTATTTTAAGTATTTATTGAGGTACTTGAATGCACATGTGTAAACAGTATTAAAAAGATTACTCGTCTCACTTAGTGGTCATTTTCCCCTGATAATTACAGGATCATGCTCAAGATACCACACTTGCTTTATAGCATGCTAGATATTGTTCTTATGTGCTGTTGATTTATCTTTGCTGTGATTTAAGGTCATAATGTTGACAAAATTGTGGGCTTCTCAACAAGTGATGCCTTGTTTGAGATGGATAGCTAGAGTTCTCATAATAGCAATGTCATCAAGCATTGCATATCATCATTAATTAAATGTCAAAAAGATTAAATGGCATTAGTGATTCATGTATCATACTTTGTGTCATCCTAAAGGAACCTAGATTGACCACATTTATAGATATCTTTTGTGATCTTTTGTGGTTGTGATGATAATTTATGGACTAGGTATGTCATATGACACCCGTGTATATGATGTAAAAATTAATGCTAAATGATAATTACAGTTATATGGAGTTATTTTCTAAGCATTCTCTCAGTTTTTAAGTCTTTTCATAAGTACAATTGTACTGATAGTGGTATTTCTTTTAAATTAGGGTTTCAAGAGGGATCTAGTGGTGCGGAATGTTGTTTTTTTGTGTCTACACTTATGATATAGGAGGTAGTGTATATATTACACATGCTTAGACGGGTCAACTTTCATCTTGAATGCTTCCTTTTACTCGTTCTTCAAATGCATCTCCACTTACACTTTGTTAGACATCACTGTTATCTATCGATGCAACTTATCTGAGGGGTGTGTATGTGTGTATCTTTTTCAATGAACCAGGAAGGGAATTTGATTCAGTTCTTTGAGAATAGAACTGTGAAATAAATGAGACATTCCTATTTCAGTGTTGAGATCCTCTGTTCATCAAATGAACCTGCTTGATTATAACTTATTGATCTATGAGGCAACTGACTCAAATGCCCTATCATCAAAGGTATTCTTTGCTTATTTTGGGTACTGCTATGATGCTGCAAGAACTTAACAGTCTACTAATTTTCTGTTCCTGATTGATGTCTTGTCTTAGGTTGTATGGTTAAAATTTGCCAGTATAATTTACCAGTAGCTATACATATGACCTTGATAAAATAAAGAATCTGATAGAAGTGGATAGAATCCAAAAATCTTGACTGGCTGAAATTTGAGAGTGGTTTGTTTGTGTCCCTTCTCTGGCTTATGAGATGGGAGATGTGAAAATTAAGCCTATTGAATAACAATGCATGCAAGATGTGATAGTCCTTGCATTTTTTTTTTGTTCATTGATGAACTTGGTTTCAAATGTATTCCAGTTAAATAGGATGTCAGAATTTTTTTATTATTACTACCTCATCCTATAGATGTGCATGTATTATGTTCTTACGGTGTCCATGCTTATGTTTTTGCACCTTTCTATCCACCTTTTGGTTCAAATACACAGCTTTAGATTTTGTTATGATGTTGCCTCTTATTTATTAAATTTCTTGTATACTTTTAGCATTTTGTAATTTTTATCGTTCTGAACTGAAGTTGCAGAAATCAATCACCTGGGAAGTCCAGTAGGAAGTTTTTCCAGGTAATGGTCAATTGATCTATAGCATGGACATGACATAGATCTTTTCATCTGAAGGAAATTCAGGAAGATTATTGTGGATATTAAAATTGAATTGTCAATTTATATGCGTTTACACATGAAATGGGGTGTCGCGGAAGGCCATTATTTGACCTTAATGAACTCCCAACTGAAGAGGAAGATGAGAACGATAGTGTTGTCCTTCTCCAGCCCCAAAAGTCCATTCCTATTTCAAATCCTCGCACCTCAGGCTTTTTTCCACCATCAGATGGTTGTCAGAGGATAGTGAATAACCATGCATTCACACATGCTTCTTCGGGTTCAGGTTTTCAACCTTTTATAAGGAATAAAGACCAACAGAACTCAAAGGAGGCTACAAACATAAGCCCGATGCCGATTATTCAAATAACCAAGCCTCCACATCAATGCCTACAATTCATTGCGAGGATAATAAAGTTTCAGCATTGGTGTCATTAGGTAATCAGGCTGCTCAAGCTGTTGAAAGGGAAGAAGGGGAATGGTCTGATATGGAGGGCAACGTTTATGTGGTTGAAAGCAATGCTAGCAATAAGCAAGAGGATGCTAATTCTGAAATGTCACAGATGCAAAGGACAACTGAAGAAAGTAAGGCTGTACCTATTAAGGCTGACGAGAATAGTTGCAGTGATTCTAGTCTTTTCGGACCTAGCAATAATGAAGTTGGAGTTGCTTCTAAAGATGCAAAGGTTCAAGGCCCCTTAGGATCAGAGAATAACAGAGCTTCAGACTGTAATTCTAAAGGAGATGTAGTGACCGACGGCTTGCTAGAATCTTCTTCAATTGCAAAGCCCAAAGAGGTCAAAGGAGTTGAGGCCAATTATGCATTAAGATTTGTAAATAATCCTGCAAAGAGACCAAAGCTTGATGAGCATAAGGAGGCAATGTTAGGTAAGAAAAGGGCCAGGCAGACTGTTTTATTAATGTGGAGGATGCTAAGCAAGCTGGTCCTATAAAATCTTCAACACCTCGGAGGCCAACTTCTTTTCCAACACCTATTGTTACTCGTACTGTGAAAGACATGACTCGTGCTAGCCCTGCTGCTGTTGAAAGGGCTGTGGAAAGACAGAGTCAGCCAATGAACAGGGATCAGAAACAAGCTGATGTAGCAAGCAGTGAAGGAAGTAATCCTGTGGAGTCAAGTGACCAAAAGCTGATTCTAATGGTGATGTTAATCCAGGATCAATATCTTGCTCTAAGAAGATGAATAACAATGAGTTTTCTTCAGAAGCTTGCCTACCACCGATTCCAAGGCAGGGTTCATGGAAGCAGCCTGTAGACTCCAGGCAGTATAAGAATCCACCATTTCATCCCGAAAACCTTCTGTCACAGGTCAGAGCACTTCAGATCAAAAGTTGGGAACCAAAAAACATCTTCCCTCTAAGAAGCAGACTTCCAACAATTTTCAATACCAAGATACATCAGTGGAACGGCTTCTAAGGGAGGTGACGAATGAGAAGTTTTGGCATCATCCAGGTTTGGGACATTCCTTTCTAATTGCAAGTTGTGGTATAGGTGTGTTTCTTTATATGTTAGTTTGCTAGCACCTGAATTCTTTGGTGAATGATTCAAAATCCTGAATACATGTATCATGATAGGAGTAACATGTGCATATGATGAGAGGGAGACAGAGCTGAGGAGAGGGTCAGGATTTGAAGGTTTCATTTTATGAATTTATCGAATGAATTTGCTTAATGTGTAGAGTAGCAGCCACTCTTGTTTTGTAGCCAATATCAACAGGATATACAGTGCAAAGAGGTAGTTAAGTATATGGTGTGGTTTTGAATCCACCAATTTGCACAGATGTTTTTGTGAGCAATTCAAGGGATACTGCTTTTAAGGCCAGTTCAGTTGAAGAATCCTTGTGGGTAGAAAGAGATCTGTTTCTTTTGGGAGTTGATTAGACCTCAACCTGATATTTGCTTAGATATTTGGCAGGACACTATCTGAAGCTATCTGAAGATAATAGTATATTTAATTATAAAACTAACCATTGAAATAGAGTTACTGTGCCTTCATTTATTGGTTCATAACTGTTTACTCACCAGATGTGTACACTTTGTCAAGATGCTTCAAGGACTCCTTAAACCCTGGTCATCCTAGCAGTTAGCCATAACTTTTACCTTAACTGAGGTTCTTCTGTGTGTTTTAGTTGCTAATCTTTGTGATGCCTCATCTTATACTTGCTCCTGCTTTATATTTTGTTGTCATTTGCATTGTATTGATCTTGAAGATAACACAAGCATCTGACAATTATCAGAGGAGACAGAGCTTCAGCGTGTGCCTGGACGCTTTGAGTCTGTCGAGGAGTATGTGAGAGTTTTTGAACCCTTGCTCTTCGAGGAATGCCGAGCACAGCTCTACAGCACCTATGAGGAGCTTACAGAGACTGTAGCTAGGGATGCACATATAATGGTTCGTGTAAAAATTGTGGAAAGACGAGAAAGAGGTAAAGACCTTGAGTTTGTTATTTTGAGGTTTATTATCCTTTTTAGAAGTAACACAGAATAGTAGCAAGCAGACAGTGGATTGTAGTATGAATTTGTAGATGTTAATCTACATAATAAAGTAATCAATATCAGCAATACACTTGTCACCTGATAAAAATGGTATTTGGCTTTCTTGCTATATATTTTGGTTGTTCCTAAGGTTCCTTGATTATTGTATGCATATCTGTAATGGTGGCTTGTATGACTTTTATGGTATTTATGCTTAGCAAAAGCACTTTCATTCTTTAGCTCACAGTTTTTTTTTTTTCATTAATTTTCTTATAATCTGTAACAGTTTTTGTTGTGTTATGGACAAATTTGGAGACAAGATATTATGCATTTGATGCTGTTAAATGTGTAATTATCTAGTTCTTTGGTAGTTCAAAATCTTTACTCCTCTCCTTTCATGTGATCTATGTTTGATAAATGAGCTTAGATAACAATTTTTTGGAATGTTGTTACCCATGTTTGATCCTTGACTACATGAAGCTTCTGAATGTTGATAAGTTAGCTCTACTAATTAATGAAGAAATAAATTTGGGGGAGGGAATATTTAGAGGTACTTTAATCTTTGTGAACAAGTGTTATCCAATGTATCAAGAGGAATTCTTTTATATAACATGAAAATATGGAAGATTATTTTTATAGGAATGAAACCATAAACAGTTTTTGCTGATATTTTCTTGTACTTTACTTTTGGAGGAGGGTCATGCCTTTTACAATTTTAAAGGGGAAGGAAAGGTAAAGGTAGAAACGATAGGTTATGATGGTATTAAGATTATGGAATGTTGTTGATTACTATTCATTTGACTTATGTCAGATGCCAATTCCAGTGAGTTTGGAATCCATCTGTACATTCTTTTACTTGCATTGGGTTAAGTCTGTCGCTAATTTAATAGGAGGAGAATTTGCATTGGCAATATGTTATTTGAATTTTGAATGTTCATTTTGGATGTGCATTGGACATACTTCTTAGATAGGTATTTTGAAGTGTAGAATGGATTTAAACATTAGGAATCTTGTAGGTCAGACACTTGGAGACCTTTATGAATTGGTTCTGGTTGTTGATTTTTGTTTTTGCCACCCATTTCTGCAAAGTAAAGGCGGTCTGGTAGTTCTTTCCGAAAAGCTAGTGTTTGCAGTCGTATCTGTAGATGCCTATAGGCATCAGTGTTTGGTTTCATTACTTGTAAAATCAACTGCTTTTCAAGTTTTGGGTCCTAGGGATCAATGATCCCTTTCTGCAATGTTTGGCATAATTCAATATTCTTATGGCACCATTGACTGGTTTCATGGTTTTAGGGCTCTTAATTTTTTGGTTTTTACCTACTTACCTCTACCACCATTTAAATAAGCATGACAGTTGTAAGAGGGAAGTTCTACAAATTGAAAATATTATATGAAGTGGGAATATCCTGGTTATTTGTTAGGTAATACTGGTTGATGTTCTTTGTCAGAATGAAATTTGTCCGGAATATATAATGGCTTTGGTAATTTTGGCTTTGAACTCTTGTCCAGCATTGCAGAGCTGGATACATTTGGCTGTTCCAGTAACTTGTGTGCTTGAGTGCCACCCCATCATAATTGTAACATGAACCCAGTTATTGAAGTTAATATAATTCTTCATTGAGGACTTGTGTCCTGCTGAGGTTTAATATGATTGCAAAGGGCATTATATCATTTTATACTGAATGCCTGCAGACCTTCCGCACATCAAAATGTAATGAAATCTCTCCAAACTTCTGCTTGAGTGATTTGGCAAGGGCTTAGATTGGACCTTGGAGGTCCTTTGGGAATCTAAGATTCAATCATGATATGGAATGAAGTCTGGCAGACTGGCAGATTGAGTCAGTTGATTTGTATTTGCAATATTTGAGTCCTGTAGGGATAAATGTAGTTCATTTTTAAGATTTTTTAGAGTCTTCATTAAACTTTTTTTTTTTTGAAGAATTGCTCTTTCTCATAATTCAACCGTCATTGGGAAGGCTTTATCCCTGTTGCATATAATGGTGCTCAAAGTAACCAGCAGCTGATTGTTACGTGAAGGGATTTTTTTTACCCATGCATTATATGCTGATTTTTTTGGATTCTGAATATTCCTTTATGGTGGTATTGCTGGTATTCTCGGAACTGGATGTTTGGCAGGACCATTTGAAGGATACATAAGGGAATTGGATTAAGCACTGAGTTTCTGCAGAATACTGCAACACTTGCTTGAAAGATAATTTGCCTGTTTTGTGCAGGTCAAGCTAGCCAATGATATCTTTGAAAGTATATGTTCTACAAAGGAACAATACTTGCTGCTACAGTGGCTGGCTGAATAATTTCATTCCTTCCAGAGATTGTTGACTGGTAAACTAGTTTATGTCTGAAAATTCATTAGTTTTGATTCTTAGTTCTTGCTGCTACTTGGAAGCAAATGATTTATCGAACTGGTATCTTAGTAGTGCGCTATTATGTTTATTGTCTGGCTTGCATTGTTATTTGTTTCCACTTTCCAATGTTCAATCTCATTGCCGTTGATAAGAATAAGGCCATTTTCCAGTTATAGACATTCTGTTGGTGCTCATGTTTGGAAACTGATTCCTAAGGGCGAGTGTCTGTATGCTGCAACCTAATGGCATTTCACATTTCTAAATCCAGGATGGTATGATATCATAGTTCTTCCAGTGCATGATTGCAAATGGACTTTCAAGGAAGGTGATGTTGCAGTTTTATCAACGCCTCGGCCTGGTACAGGTGTGCATTGAGCCTATATGTACTTGTTCATTTCGGTGGTTCAATCAATTTTGCATGCACCTTCATGTTATTTCCATTTGTTAAACCAAATTATGCACAAAAGCATATGTGCTCTTTCTTTTGGTTAGGTTGAACTTTCCAGGTGGTTTAAAGTCATGTGCTTATGTTTGTGCAAGCAGCTAGATCTAACAAGAGAACTATCAATGCTGGTGCAAATGATGTTGATGTCGAATCAGAGGTTACTGGACGGGTTGTTGGTACTGTTAGGCGACATCAACCTGTTGATACGCGTGATCCTTCTGGGGCAATTCTTCATTTTTATGTGGGGGATTCATATGATTCTAGTAGGTAATGTGGTTTTAGCTTTCATAATGTGTGCATGCTCAGAGACCAGCATATACACTTGATACAAAGTGCAGACTGAACTGTTATAGTGCATCCCATTGGGCTGATGTTTGATTAGCAGGCAAGATTTTGTGTTGTCATTTTTTGACTAAACTATAATGAGGCAATTTGGGATTTTGTTTAATGTGTGCAAATTTACTGGGTTAGATTTAAATTTGGCATGGGTGGATCAATGTGTTAAGTAAATTTGATTTACCAAATATCTTGGAGATTTTTTAAATCACCGAGGGTTTGTGTATACTTTTTCTAAAAATATGAACATGTTTTTTCTCTTCTTTTTTATTTTCAAAGGAGAAAAGCTGTCTTGGGCTTGTCTGGATCAAGTGTATTATGATTTTTTTCCTACCAAAGTTGTATATACTCTTTGAATGCCATTGGTCCTATTAGATGCCTCTGCTATCATGCGTATTGTTCTCAGCCTTTTCTTTATCTTTTCTTTTTCTTTTAGGAGACTAATGTTATGTAGTATTTACACCATTTTTAACTTTCAGCAAATTGGATGATGATCATATTCTAAGGAAGCTTCAACCCAAGGGCATTTGGTATTTAACTGTTCTTGGGTCCCTTGCAACTACTCAGCGTGAATACATTGCTCTTCATGCATTTCGCCGTCTTAACTTGCAGGTGACCTATAATGTTCTACTTAATGGAAGGGTACCTTTTACCTGTAATTCTTGCATGAATAGTGCTGATGACATTTCTGTGTGCAGATGCAAACTGCAATTCTGAAGCCTAGCCCTGAACACTTCCCCAAGTGCGAAGAGCAGCCTCCTGCCATGCCTGAGTGTTTCACCCAGAATTTCGTTGATCATCTTCATAGGACTTTTAATGGTCCTCAGTTGGCTGCCATACAATGGGCTGCAATGCATACAGCCGCAGGCACGAGCAGTGGAGCAGCAAAAAGGCAAGATCCATGGCCTTTCACACTTGTTCAAGGCCCTCCTGGTACTGGGAAGACACATACAGTGTGGGGCATGTTAAATGTCATTCATCTTGTCCAATATCAGCATTACTACACTGCTCTGCTCAAGAAACTTGCTCCAGAGAGCTACAAGCAAACTAGCGAGATTAATTCTGAGTGTGTGGGTACAGGATCAATTGATGAAGTTTTGCAGGGTATGGACCAGAACCTCTTTCGTACTTTGCCAAAACTTTGCCCCAAGCCCAGAATGCTTGTCTGTGCTCCTTCAAATGCTGCCACAGATGAGCTGCTAGCACGTGTCCTTGATCGTGGCTTCATCGATGGAGAGATGAAGGTCTACCGTCCTGATGTTGCTCGTGTTGGAGTGGATTCACAAACACGTGCAGCTCAGGCAGTTTCTGTTGAGCGAAGAACGGAACAGCTTTTGCTGAAGGGCCGTGATGAGATTATTGGGTGGATGCATCAGCTGAAAATTCGTGAACAGCAGTTCTCACAACAGATAGCTCATTTTCAGAGAGAACTCAACGTTGCAGCTGCAGCAGGTCGATCTCAAGGATCTGTTGGTGTTGATCCTGATGTTCTTGCTGCCCGGGATCATAGCCGTGATGTACTACTTCAGAACCTTGCTGCAGCTGTGGAGGGCAGGGATAAAGTTTTGGTTGAGATGTCACGTCTTCTTATTTTAGAAAGCAGGTTTCGTGCTGGAAGCAGCTTTAACATGGAAGATGCACGGGCCAGCCTTGAAGCAAGTTTTGCTAATGAAGCTGAAATTGTTTTCACTACTGTTTCAAGCAGTGGCCGTAAGCTATTCTCTCGTCTCACTCATGGCTTTGATATGGTGGTTATTGATGAGGCAGCCCAGGCCAGTGAAATGGCAGTCCTGCCTCCCCTTTCACTGGGTGCTGCAAGATGTGTGCTGGTTGGTGATCCCCAGCAACTCCCTGCAACAGTCATTAGTAAAGCAGCTGGAACCTTGTTATATAGTAGAAGCCTTTTTGAGAGATTTCAACAAGCAGGTTGCCCTACCATGTTATTGTCTGTGCAGTACAGAATGCACCCTCAGATTCGTGATTTTCCATCTAGATACTTCTATCAAGGTCGTCTGACAGACAGTGAGAGTGTGGCCAATCTTCCTGATGAAATTTATTACAAAGACACTTTGTTGCAGCCTTACATTTTTTATGACATCATGCATGGACGTGAGTCGCACAGAGGGGGATCAGTATCATACCAGAATATTCATGAAGCACAGTTTTCTCTGCGGTTATATGAGCATCTTCAGAAGTTTCTGAAGGCCAATGGCACGAAAAAAGTCACTGTTGGCATAATCACACCATACAAGCTGCAGCTGAAGTGTCTCCAACGAGAATTCGAGGAAGTTCTGAATTCAGAGGAAGGAAGGATATCTACATCAACACTGTTGATGCATTCCAGGGTCAGGAACGTGATGTAATTATCATGTCTTGTGTCCGTGCCTCGAACCATGGTGTGGGATTTGTTGCTGACATTCGCCGCATGAATGTTGCTCTTACTCGAGCTCGGAGGGCATTATGGGTATGTATTGCTCTCTCTCTCTCTCTCTCTCTCTCTCTCTCTCTCTCTCTCGTGTGTGTGTGTGTGTGTGTGTGTGTGTGTGTGTGT
>KE504823.1:415263-425435 GCA_000441515.1 Elaeis oleifera
TCTCTCTCTCTCTCTCTCTCTCTCTCTCTCTCTCTGAGTGTGTTTGTGTGGTGGGTGCATGTGCGTGTGTGATTTTAGAGTGCCAATATGAAAAGGACATAATATTGTTGTGATGTCAAAATTTATTTTCTTCCAGGTGGTGGGCAATGCCAATGCTCTTGTGCAGTCTGATGACTGGGCTGCATTGATTGAGGATGCCAAGGTGAGGAAATGTTTCATGGGCATGGATAGCATCCCTAGAGAACTCTTGGTTCTGAAGGGGTCTGTGAGCACTCCAGGAAAACTTTCCTCAAATAACATGAGGAGCTTGAGATCGGGTGGGAGGCAGAGACATCTGGAGATGCTCCCAGAACCCAAGTCTGGGACACCATCCGAAGATGACGAGAAGACAAACACATATATTCCACGGAATGGTAGTTATAGGAATCTTAAGTTGAATGAAGCTTCTTTGGATGATTTGGGGCAATCAGGTGACAGGTCTCGAGATGCTTTGCAGTATGGCATTGCTAAGAGGCAAAATTCTTCTGCATCATCTAGGAGAGACTGATGCTTTCATTTCTATCTGGGGCTTTATACAAATCCATTTCAATCAGCAGGCTCTAACATGTTAGAGTAGCTCTATTCATGCAGAAGTCATGATGCGATTCCTCAGGCATTTGTGCAATGAAAGACAGCCTTTCCAAATGCTGATGTGCCTGATAGATTGGGTGGCTGAGCTTGAAACACCTGTGACTATAGTGATGGTCAGGACAGCCAGGATTGTTTGAGATTAACCATCATCAAGGATGTGTGTCAGGTTGGGCAGCCAAGATTACTTAGAAGAGAGCCATCATGAAGGATGTACCTCCGGTCTTGAAGATGGTTTGAGGAGGTGCTGGTGTTTCGGAAGCTGACTGGTCGAGACGCGAACCCGTGATATTAGAAATGCTCCGCCAAACATACTCTGCTCCATCTTTCTGGAGATTTCCTTTCACCAGTTGTGTTTGGAAGGCAAGATTCGAAAGAAGTTCCCATTTGGATCAAATGCCATGCTCAGTGTCGAGTGGCATGTGGTGTTCCAGGAACTTTGAAAGCTGAAAGACTACCCAAAGGCTAGGCAAGTGCTCCATTAAATTTAGTAGAGCTTGGATGTGGTGCTATGAGTGTGGTTCCATAATCTTTAGACATTTGGCACCACTTGCTGATTTGTGTCACCTGCAGCAAAGTCTAAACTTCATGCTTGAAGTAGCATGTGTATATGGTTGAAACAGAGGCCATGCCCTATAAATTATTGGGAAGGACTTTAATGGATGCATCGATCCGGATTTGATCGATCCTGGACTCACAATCTTCTAGAGTGTGATCCCGGCTGTCGGTGGGGTGATATGATCAAAAGCAAGCCTCAAAGATGATGGACATTTGAGGATACTGGATTACTTGTATGTTGCATGGAAACAGGCTATCAGGCCGTCACCTTCTTTGTAACATAGAGCAACATCCATAGTAAAAGAAAAAAAAGAGAAGAAGAAAGTTGATTCTTTATTTTCTCTTATGCCTTATTTTGATGATAAATATAATATAGAGTTTGCGACTCATCTCAGGTTTGGTGGTGCAGATTTTTCTGCCGTCCAAAACCCTGTTTCGAGTAGTTTGTTTTCCGGAAACCTATTGCATTGTTGCGTTTATGTCTCCTCGGGAACCCGGTACTTCTTGCTGCAGATTATCGAGATAACATATGTTTTCGAAGAAGGGGATTTAATTTGCGAGCTAGATTGGTGGCATATTGTGTCTTTGAGAGTGGTTTTTGGCTTGTGAGATGCAGCGGAATTCTGGATTTGTTCCCAGTTGATGGCACATCCTGCATTACGGAAGTTGCGAGATACGCTTGTGAAAAGGAGATAACCCTTTGTCCGAGTGGGCTGGAAACCAAGGAATCCTGGTCAAACGCCCTGACCGGCAGCGCATTATTTTTTTAGTTCCTTCCTTCCTCGGTACTTGTCACAAGGAGGTCGCTTTGAAAGCTGTGCGAATGGTGGGTTCGCGTGGGGAAAGCCGAATCCGCGCTGTGCTTCTAAAACATCTAGGTTATTTACAATTAAATTTAAAAATCAAAAGAGTTGTATCGGGCGCTGTTCCGTCTTGTTCGTTTTCTTCTTGCATTTTGGAAATGAAACAAAGATAACGCCAACACCAAGTTGGACTTAAGATTTTTTTTTTTTTTTTCTTTCTCTTTTGCCGACATATCCAATTCTCAAAGGTGCTTTTGTGATTGGTTGGGACATGCAAATAGATCTTCCTGACACAAAGTGGGTAGTCGGTCAAATTAGGTTATCTTATATTTGAAAATGCACCTTGGAGGAGTTCGACTGGGAACATCCACCAAGGAAAGAAGAGGGCGTGACTATTGTAAGTGCTAAATGATAGCAAGCTATTTGGACTTGTCTCGACCAGGTGGCATCTTTCTCTTCAATTGAGTGATCCCAAGCTTCGATTTTAGATTGTGGCAATATGGTGGCACTCTCGCCGTATTTTTTCTGATTGCAAGAACTAAACTGGAGTGCAGGTTTTTAGTCCCACGTCAACAATGCAGGAATGAGATTTAGAAGGGAGGTTAATAAAAAGAGAATGTTAGGAAATACCATGTCATGTGCACCTTACAAGGCATCAATGGTGATTAAGAAGATTCAGCACTGGCTCTTCATTTCCTCTGGTTGGAGAGTGCATATGTCATCACCTATGATAGAGGGGTTTGCACATTCATGTCCACCGATTCGATTATCTAAGTATTTTATCAACTGATTTCATGTAACTATTGCTTGTATATAGAAGTTCTTGTATTTGGTTGGTGTTGAGTTCCGGGGCAAAAAAAAAAAAGGGTTTGTTCTAATGCTTTAGCTAGGTCACTACACCTAAATTTAGCGTACTAAGCCGTATTGGTTTTTTTAAAAAATAAGAGTTGGGAGGAAAGTAATATCAGACATTTGGGCTTGTTTTGATTTCGGTGTGGTCCCATCTTGGGCCGGACTAAATAATGCCAAGCCTCGGTTCTATGATTTGTTAAACTTGCTTGATTTGCTTATTGAATATGAAGTAGAATTCTAATGGGACAAACTTACAGAAAAATAAAGAAAGGCAATGAGAACAAAATATGATTAGATCTCCTAGAAAAATAATTTCATACAAATTAAGGATCTGAAAAATTTTGGGTCAAGTTAGGAGTACACCAGTCAGCACACGTCAAATTTGAGAATCTATTTCATAAAAAATTTGGTGCAGAAGACACATCACAATAACTTATTCACCGTACACACAAAATGATTACAAAATGGTCAAAGGACTGCATCGAGACAACCACCAATGTACTTTTAACTTTGTGTGTGTGGGTGTGTATATATATATATATATTAACTTTGTATTTTGTCCTGCTTTATATATATTAACTTTGTATTTTATCCTGCTTTACAGCTATACAAATAGAGTAAAATGCTTGTCTTTTAGGCAGCTCATCACGCCCTTCCACCAAAGTTTTAAGACAAAAGGTCTTATCATGATACCGACCCTCCCAGCAGCTTTGGTGGTGTCATATTCTGTTATCTACGTAAATAACCACTTAAAGTTGTAGCGAACAGCTTGCATTGTTATATGTAACAAAAGTACCGAACCTGAATTATATATTTTTCAAATCAATTATACTTGTAAGTAGCAAAAGTTAAGCATTTATCAGTTGAAGAATAATGATACGAATAGAAGGATAACATCTTACCTAAAAAAAAAAAATATCCTTAGTTTTAGGGTGGCAATTTTAATTGATTCGTTGGATATCTCATCCGAATGAGATAAATTTTATCCAATTCGATTGAAATTTAAAATGAATATAAATTTTAAAAAAATATATCCAAAACTGATTCGAATCGGATATAGATAATGATATATCATGATTCAAATCCAATCAAATATAATCTCAATATATATATTTTTAAAATTATAATAATTTATATTATATATATATTAAATATAAATTAATTTTTTATCTATCCGATCTGATCAGACCTGCATCTCTATTTGATCTAATATGAGACAGATACAGGATGAAAATAGATATAAAATTTTACTTATACGATAGATACGAAAATAGATCGACCTGGTCCGTACCTAATCTATCACTATCTTTAATTAATTTTATTTTTATTATTTTTTATAATAATTAATATCTTATTATCTAAATAAATATATTGGTGCAAATAATAGATATTATCTTTTCATCGTAATGAGATATAATGATTTCGAAAATTAGAAGGTGGCACCACCTAAGTGAGAGTGGGTGTGTGTTTGAGTGTCCAAAGTTGGTGCAGCTACTATTACTCAAAATACAAAATATACGCTCAGCCGCCAAATGTTTCCATGTAGGATGGAATGTAAGTATTCTTAGGTTCAGGTAATTGACTTCAGCAAATCAAATCAAGTGGGACCCAACATAACTATTTAATCTCTGCCGTCGAAATCAAATCTGAGGGTCCAGATTTTTCCATCCCTTTCTGGAAATCAAAGACATGGGAATTCCACTAGGACAGGCTTACAGGTCAGCTAAGTCGCCATCGCGAAGCAAAGGTTCCGATTACTCATCATTTAACTACCCTCGACTTTAATAAAATAACAATGATACCATTCAAGGATTTTTCCCATTCTAGGAGGCAGGGTATTTCCGATATAGAATCAAATCTCGAGGGCTTTTAGTTCCATGTTCCTTCTTCTTCCTCCTTTTATAACGCTTCACGGAGTAGGCGAGAAGGTACTGCTATTTGGCGGAGATCGAAACGAACCCTAAAAAGATTTTTTTTTTTTCCATTTCTTTGAGTTCCTTTTAAAAAGAGATGCAGGTAAGAAGGAGCGAATAAGCCTGGAATTTTGGGATTTTTTGCGAGATTATCGTTTCATCTGTGCTTCTTTTTGATTTGTTTATGAGGAAATTTTTATTCTCGTTATGGATTTTTGTGAATTTTGGGCAGACGAGAACGGTTCAGGTGGGGAATATCTCAGATCTGGCCGGGGAAAGGGAGATTCGGGAGTTCTTCTCATTTCCGGTGACATCGATCACGTCGAGATCCGGTGGTCAGATTTTTCAGTTCTTCTTTTCTTCTTTTACTTTTCTCCTCTGTTTTGGAAATTTTGCGTTGAGTATCTGGATGCAAGTGGGGATTGGGCTAGTTTTTGTGTTTGATTAGGGTTAAGGTTTAGATGCCTTATAATGAATTAAGATTCTTCTAACCTTGTGGGTTTAATTGGAGCAGTGATGCTGGAAGTCGGAGGATTGCTTTCGTTACGTTCAAAGATCCGAAAGCACTCGAGATCGCATTGCTGTTATCGGTAATTCCACTCTTTTATTGATTTACTGGTTCCCATTAATGTCTATTATTGTTATATTATTTATTTATTTATTGAATGAACGTAAGGACAGCTAAAGAAGATTTTTTTTTCTTCTTTTGACATATTAATGAGTAAACGTTGGATATTCTGACTACTTATTGTGAACCATGTGATTGCATCCCTTTTGTAATCTGCATACTTTTAGCTGCATTTTTCGATACATTTGTGTTGTATTGTCTTATGCGAGGGAGAAGGCTGCTGTCTTGTATTTATTTTTTGTTCTATTCTTGCTATGGTTATCATCATGGAGTGATGTTTGTTATTGGTTATGTATTGCATCTGAAGCATTTGATGGGCCTGGAGGAAATGCCTGGTGTCATTGTGAGTGTTTTATCCAAATAAATAATTGGCTTAACACTTTCCTCAAAAATTTTGCGTGTTCTCATGAAGCTAATAATATATTCTCAGGAAAGGAGTGAGTGATAGTGTTATCAGTATATGTAGGAAAATGCCTGGCTCCATCTATGATGTATTAACCCTTCTGATGGGGCAGCAGATGTAGGTTTTCTGCATTTGTATAAATATATAAAAAATGTATTTGTGCAGAATTGGAGGCATTGAATCTGTAAGTCATTCTATTATGAGATTATCTGTTATCTTTTGAATCCAGCATCATTATTTAGTAGATTGTAAGCTATATATTTTAACTTCGAGAAAAGAAGCGGAAAGTGTAATGATGGTATGAAGAGTACATTAGTTTATGATGTGCTGCCTGATAAATGGTCATGAAATCTTTGTAATGATTAAGTAGATTTTTGGCAAAATAGTGTCTTTATAAAACATTACATAGATTGTGGGGAATGGAAATGTTTGCTCATTTCCTTCTTGGTATCACAATTTGGGGGCATGCTGTGGAAAGCAAAGAGGGCTTTGACATGAGAATCTGTTTCCTTATGAGAAGGAAGATCAAAGAACAGATATATGGCGAGGGAATACACCTTATGAGGAAATGGATAGTTGGAAGAAGCTTATCATGTTACCTGTTTTACAGTCTTCCTGAATGTGGAGGAAATCCAAGGTGGTTTGTCTGATATAGGTGGCACCTTGTTGATGTGACGTGTCTCTCATCCCTTTGAGATAACTAAGAACTGCAGGGTAATAGGCTGTGATTCCATTTCTCTGAGTTTAATTTTTTCTAGTTCTTGAACTATGAGGCTACCTCCACATTTCATTATCCTGCATGATTTGTAATAGTTTGCTTGGATTGCCTGTTATAATTAACGTGTTGATTAGCGACACCTTATCAATCTTCTCACGCATTAGTATATTCAACTGACTAAAGATATTCCTAATTGATGGTTGGAACTGCCTTCAGAATAATGTCATTTAAGGGCTTGATTGGTTTCTTCAAAGTGATATTTACATTCTCATTGTGTCTTCTGCAGGGAGCTACGATAGTAGATCGGATTGTGAGTGTAAGTCCTGTCGAAAGTTATGTCCCTAGAGTCGAGGAGGTATGATATACCTATTTTAATGATATTCAATTTTCCAGCTAAGTTGCTTTAGTTGTTTCACTGGTTGTATGATCTTTATTGGAATTCATGCAGCAAGTTATGGTTAATGAGATGACAAGTGCAGCTTCCGTTGGAAATGGTGCAGCAACTGTTGAGGTGTCTGTAAACTCCAGTATAATTTTACTCAAACCCTGCAATCTTGTATAGGTTACTTTCTGTACTTATGATCTTTTGGTTGGAGGAAATAATGACCTTTCTCATCTATGCAGACTAACAGTAGTCCTCCTGGCGGACGGATTTATGTCAGTAAAGCTCATGATGTTGTGACAAATATGCTAGCAAAGGGTTCAGCAATCAGACAAGATGCTTTGAATAAAGCTAAAGCATTTGATGAGAAGCATCAGTTGACGGCCAGTGCGTCAGCAAAGGTGATTTCCTTCGATAGGCGGGTTGGCATTTCAGAGAAAATAACAGTTGGGTTCTCAGTTGTAAATGAGAAAGTGAAATCTGTGGATCAAAAGCTGCATGTGTCTGATAAAACAATGGCAGCCTTAACTGTAGCAGAGCGAAAGTTGAATGATACCGGCACAGCTGTCAAAACTAGCAGGTACTTCATTATTCCCTCATAAAGAAACATTTGAACCATGTTGCAGAATAATTTAAAATAAAATGCTGAAAGAAGGGGAATGGCCAGTCTGCTAACTCAGGTATTATCCTATGAGGAGAATAGACTGTGAAAATTAGCATGGTGTTCAAGGCTGTCATATGTGCAGTAAACAAGAGTCTTTGGGAAACAGATCCTGTTAGGTCTGTCCAAAGTGGAAATGCCAGCGAGAAATGCTTGGGGAACCCAAATAAGCTAGAAAAACTTATCATGCATATATAAAATTACTAAGAAACCGCTTCTGGTTGGTTTCTTTTGTGGTGTGCTGTGGTTCCCATACATTTCGCACAAGTTTCACTCATGGTTTAAGCTATCATTTTCTTTCCTTATCTGTGATTTATTTCTGGCACCTGTTTCCTGCATCCTGTTTATGTATTGTTTCCCCACTTTATGTTGCAACTCTCTTTTGTGCACTTGAAGATTAATTTACCAGCAATTCTTGATTTGAGGCTTTTTATGGTGAATCTTCCAATAGGTCAGGTAGCAACAGTCATTGAACTGTGTTGATTTGTTTGCCAACTGAGTAAGTTTGATTTTTTGTATTGTTTACTTCATATTGCAAGCAATTTTTTGTCTGGAAAGTGATTTATCTAACTGATATTATTAGTATTTTGTTAAGGGCTTCACTAAAATTATCTTGGTAACTTATGACATTTTCTTTTGGTCTGAATTGCTATACCATATTCTGTTCTGTTGTTTTCTACCTTCTATTGTTGCATTTTTATCCATAATGCACAATGAACAGAACTCCTCAGCATGGATCATGGGGTGAATTTCTGATCTGGTGTGATTTGGATGTATAGGTATGTAACTGCTGGAACAGCTTGGTTAAATGGTGCTTTCAGCAAGGTGGCAAAGGCTGGTCATGTTGCGAGTACAAAAACGAGAGAGAAGTTCCAGCTGGCAGTGTCAAATTTAACTGCAAAGGTGAGATAATAATTTATAGATGATGATGCTTGACTTGCACTTGCAGAACTTGCAGATGTTTTTTTTAGATTCAAAAACCTGAAGTTTTCAACATCGCATATTGACAGAAGATTGTTATCTTTCCTTTTAGGGCACACCAGTATTAATTGTGTATAGCTCAAGTTACAAAGAATAATAACTTGATGTTTTTGAATTTTGTCAAAGAGCAAGAACTGCCTTGCAGACAGATAACAGATGACTATAAATGATTGACTCTCACATAAAAACCAACCATGCTACTTCATCATCATCAACTTCAGGACAAGCCATCTCGTAATTTTTTATGCTTTTGTCATTTTAGAATCTATAAGTCATACATTTTTAATAGTCTTTTGAAGTAAAGGTATAGGACAATGGCAGTCACAAAACCTGTATTCTAAAATACAAACTACAACTTTTTAACATCTAAGATTCTTTTTTTTCTTCAAATGCATCTTAGAAATATATCAATACGTTGCAAATCCAATCCTAGTGGAATCTTGCATGAGCGTAAGGGCGTAGCCAACAAGTTGGCAGTTGGCTTCTAGGTTTCATGGTAAGTACTTGTTTGAAGTTATTTTGACAGTCAATTGACATTGATTAGTAGGTTGATGTCATGTACGGAGTCAATGGTGCAGCATCAGTGTACTCTGATGGATCATACCTCAATCAATGAAGCAGATCCATATATAGAACTGATTAGCTTCTTGATTAAGATAATGTTTCTCCACAAGTGGTAGAAATTCATGTGACCAAACTAATAACAAAATTTCAAAAGATTTAAAGATGACCAAAAAATTGTCTACAAAAGCCTATAGGTGATTGAAAAAACCACTTCCAGAGCTAATTACTGACATATAATTGTAGGTCCCTCCTATCTCTCTCCCTGATTTTCTAGTTTAAGGGGCATACAAGGATGGGAGTTTAGAGAAAGTTCCGTGTACCTTAATTGATTGTAGGTTTGAGTGTTGAATGTGCTTGACCTGACTTTTAATGTGACAACTCCCAAAAGTAGGGCTGAAAGTGGTTGGATGTAATCATATTGTATCTGTTTCCTAATTCAGTTCAGTTCAGATATGGGTAGCCTTTCTAATATCTCATCAGATCTGGATCTGAATTCGGATATCAGCTTATAAATCTTGCCAGATTCGGATCCAAATATCCAGTAATAATTCTCTATAATAAGCCACAAGTCCCACGATTGAACCATTGGCCTTTGATTCATTTGTCAAGTGTGCAATCGCCGAGCTACAACATGCTTTCTACCTCACATTGATTGTTTATTTGACTTATTCATGTGAATTCGGGTGATCAAATAACCAATTTGATGTATATTGCAATATTTTATGTTTTGATCATTATTTCTATAAAATAAATCCTTCTCTTTGATGGAAAATAACAACTGGATACACTTTGTTTTGTTCTATATAATATTATTTACTCATGAGAAGAGTTCAAAAGACTTTGATTTCTCTTTCAACAACCATTATCATAGGAGTTGCACACGTGAAGTCAAATTGATCAATAAATTGTTTAGTATTTCAATATTGATTCAATTTATTTATTTAGTATGAAATAATTCAAGTATTTATTCAATATGAAAAATATTTATTATTCAATTAAATTAATTCAATTCTAAATATATATACATATTTTATATTATAGTAATTTAATAATAAATAAAATAAAATAAAATTTAAATAAAA